>JBCEWC010003364.1:19662-30570 GCA_038996855.1 Solanum aculeatissimum
TGTTTTGTTTCCAAAATCCAAGAGTTTTCAAGAAGGCATGGCGCATGCATGCATGGTGACAGATAGAAAAGACTTGCAAAATTACATCATGAAGAAGTAGAAAAGAGGGGATGCTAACTTATTAGGTTGAGAGATATTATATTAACTTCTGCGATATGACCTATGCAGAATTTTAGATTTAAAAAATGGTGAAATTAAAAACGATTTGAAGTTTATGAATTCAAATTCATTAGCTCAGAAGAAGCTAATAAGTGAAAGTACCAATCCGCCCTTGCATGGGAAACGACCGATTCCTTCACATATGTCCATTTGGTGAGACACAACATGTGTATGGTCGACATTGGCCAATTTATAACTCATTGCGGAATATTTAAACTATTACTCTTTTTATTTCATTTTATGCGACACTTTTTGACTTGACATAACATTTTTTTTTTAAAATTAAAACGTGAGATTTAGAATAATTCTTATATATTTGTGTGATTAAAATTCAATTAAAAAACCATGTGGCCATAATTGTTGTTGTAAGTTATTGCATGAGGAGAAGAAAAGGCAAGGATGCAGGGGTAGTCAGAAGATAAAAAAAAGAGTAGTAAAATAGGAGGCTAGTAATTAGGTACTCATCATAGCTACTATCAGTATCAACGGAATCAAACCCACGAAGAAAACGACTCACCTACATTTCCCTTTCTCTTTATGTCACTGCCACAGCATTTCCATATTAAAATTATGTTTGAAAATGAATGGAGTATAAATTACAGTTATTTTTATAGTCAAAATAATTTTTGAGAATAATATTTTAAAAAAACAAAGTAAAATATTTATGATCAAACAAGCACTACAATAACAACAACAATAAAATCTCACAAAGTAGAATCTGAAGACCACTAACACTGACTCAAGACATAAAGAAGATAGTGTATATTGTAAAATAATTAATTTCAATTTTGGGGTAGAGCTACACTAATTTAAATCTTATGTCTATTTTACTTGACTTTTATATATATATTTAAAAAAATAAATGTTTAATTTTTTAAATTTATTTTAATAAATTAAGATAACTTTTTTTGGAGAGAGAATAGAATATATAGAACAGAGACATCTCTTCTTTTTTCTCTTTCATTTCTAAGAAAAGGTTACTGTCTCTCAACACTCCTTCAGCTTTTTAAAATACAATCAACTTTGACCATAAAAAAGATCATGTTCCTTGTTAAAGAAAGAGGATTCACTCCATAAAAAAAATCATGAATTAATGAGAAATTGATATCATAAAATATGATATTTTGTTTCATTGAATGAACTCAAGAAAATTTTTACTGATTTAATTAAAATATTTATAAAAAAAATAACTACTGAATATATAAATTCTCTCTATTATTATTATTATTATTATTATAGGATAAGGTTGGAGTAATAGGGGGCAGAAATTGGATTGATGAACAAGGGTAATAAATGGAGTGTCAGCCAAGAATCTGAATCAACAACTGGAAAGACAATTTTACACATGATCTGGGACTCCACAAGGAATGGCCTATCTTACTATAATAATTATTACACATGCTTGCTTCTGAAAAAATATAACTACATACCCCTTTGCCCATAAAATTATTTCACTCTACTCCAATATAAAATTATACGCAACTTTTTACTTAAACATTTCAATTAAACCATCTATTATTAAACACTTGTAGACTAGTAGGGCTCGTTTTGACATGAGGATTGTTCGAAAACAGTCTCTCTGTCTCTCTCTCAAATTTCACTTGGAAGATTTCACTAGATATGTTGTTGTTGTAGACTAATAGGGCTCAAGCGGATCAATGTGACATTTCAATTACAGACTAGTATGTATAATTACACTTTATGCTGACGTGACAAATAATGAAAAGAGTGAAGACCATGTGTTATTTTGAGTTACAAAAAGGGAAAATAATTTTAAAGTTTATTAAATAAACCAAATAAAATTAACATTCTAAAAACAGAAAAAAGGGAAATTTTAAGTTACACCCAATCTGGAAGGAAAAAAAAACACTACTTTTAAAACAAAGTCCCAGCTTTTAGGTCGAATTCTAGAAAATCTACAAAAAAGAATTCTGATAATTTCTTTTGCAGTTTTAGGCTTTAATGGAAAGGAATCCTAAAAAACAAAAAAAGAACTAATTTTATTTAGGATTTGAACCTACCACCCTTGGGAGTTGTTTGTTGTGAGATATAAGCTGTAACAATCTCAAGATAAAATATGTTCTCATATTTGACCGGAGGTATTATCTAGTTCTTGGATTATTTATCCCATCATTTTTTTCCTTACTAATAAAATAAGCTTATTCCATACATATAGTGAAATAACTTATCCTGAAATTAATTATTTTAGGATAACATATTTTCAACCAAACGATTCTTATAGAATATAAACGGACCTTTATAGTTTATACTGTGTTATACAAGTTTATTATATACAGTACATAGCTAGCCAGGGCTAGGGTACTTTGTAGCAGAGAGTAGTAATACCTCATGCAATATATATATATATATGCAAGCTAATTAGCTGTACTGACAAGCATACAAATAAAGAAGCTGTAGCAATGGCTTCATTTCAAATCATACTATACCATACTGGATATGTAAATAGATCTGATAGTAACAGTTTTTATTGAACCAACCAATAAACAATTAATGCCTATTATTCGGAAAAAAAACAAAAATACTCAAATTAATCTATCATAATTACAAAATCAATCCAGACTATATATTGCTTAAATTTGTTAGGTACATTCTGAAAATATTGACCTCTATTATTAATTCTTTTCCTTAAGCCACCAACCAAACAAAGAATAATACCCAGAAAACATATATATCATGATATTACCCAATGGATAATGCTTAGGCAAAGCTATATATATCAGTAGGTTGTTTGGTACATAATTAATTTTTAGATTAATTTATTCCACCAGCTGAAAAGTGAGATTAAATAATTTTAAGTTTGATTAACGGTATAAATTTATTTCATCTTATTACAAGTAGTAATGTTACTGAAAAAGACAAATCACATATTAAATATTGCACCTTTAACGAAATACACACAGTTGATTTGTTAGCAATGATACCAATAAAAAGGAGTCCTCAACGGTCTCTTTCGATATCTCTTTTAAGTAATATATATAGCAAGTACAAACTAGTGTTACATATGGACAATAAAAAAGAAGTGCATTTAATAATGGGGTGAGAGAATGATAGATACTCCTTTTGTCTTATTTTATGTCATTTTATTTTGAATATTATTTTGAATCACAAGTTTTAATTAAAAAATTTTTTGTTAAGTATTATGTCAAATCAAATAATGCGATGTAAAATGAAACGGAGGGAGAATATAAGTTAGAAAGTTCAGTCAAAAAGTTGTGGGGATTTATAATATCTAGAGCTTAAAAAGGATCATGCAATGAAAAGGAAGGAATTCAAATTTAACCTAAAGAACTTTTTTGGCATAGATGCAACAAAATCCTAGAAAACGATTGTCCAAATAATGGACAAATCTTAGGTCAAGACTTTTTTAACTTATGGGTGCGTGCAAGTGATATCTCTTTCAAAAATAATACTCTATCTGTCTTAATTAATATAATATTTTTTGTTTTATAAAAATTAAATAGATCAAAAGTTCACATATAAAATTTTAATTTTCTTAAAATAAAATTTATAAATATTATAAGTCATAATAATTAACAATTTAAAATATATAAAAAAAAGATAAATTTGTATTAATATTCAAATAATTTTATATCAAGCGTGTTTTAGAGTTGATGAAGCAATAAGCATGAGAAAAAAAAAAGAATAATTGGAGAAAGTAGTTTCTGATGTGCAAGTACAGCTAGCGTTCCTGAAAAGACTTATTTTATGCTGCTAAAATTCGTCACCCTAATGGCAGTGATATCCAGTTACTTTCAACATTTCATTTATATATGCACTCTTTACTTTTCCAGAAAAATAATTTAATGCAAATTCTGCAATTTGTCTCTAATATTATAATCTATAGCTACACCTATTAATCACGGGTTCCATTTGACCAAATATATGTTTTCTTATTATACAAAATTAAACATACATGATCATTACTCAGAAACCCCATTATTAATTTCATAATAATAATAATTCACATTTCCTAAACCTTAGGAAAAAGGAGCATTATTATGTCAAAAATTAAATAATTATAATAAGAGATATATTTTTTGAATAGTGCATACCTGAAAGAGATTTGAGAGTGCTTGAGCGGCAGCAATAGCAGTAGAAGCGTGAATAGCGATTTGTATAGCCAATGCCTCCAAGAAGGGCTCCGGCCAAACACCATTATTGTTACCTCTGCTACGTCGACTACGAGACGAGGAACCTCCTTCTGATGAAGCTGAGGTTGATGATGACATGATACACTCAATTCCTATTATAAAGGAGCATCATTGCACATTTCTTTACCTAATAAAAGTTTGACCAGGGAATACTCTCTTCCAATATTCTTTATAGTATCATCCTTTTCACACCTTCTTCATTTATTTAGAGCCCCTTTGCTCTTCCTTCTTTTAAAAAGGATGGGATTTGGGAGGGTTCATTTGCTTATAACTTATATCATGGTTAGTAGGTAGATATAAAATAAATTAGTGATGTGACTTTCTTTTTGTCTGTCCCAAAAAATTAGAAATAATTTAACTTTAAAATTTTTCTTTTACTTTTAATGAAATATTTTCAATTACACAAATATTTAAGAATGATTTTAGATCACAAGTTTGAAAAGTCTTTTTTTAATATAAACATCATGTCAAGTTAAATAGTGTCAAGTAAAATTGAACAAAAAGAGTATGTTATTTGTAGTGTAAATTATGAGAGCATCTAAATATTATTTTATACAAGATAGAAGATGAAATAACTAAAATAATACATATATATAAATTACTCCTACTTAATTTATGAGTAAAAAAGAAAGTACGTAAGTCATTTTAGTGGCAGAGCCAGGATTTTGATTTAAGGTTTGACGAGGTAGACACGTGAATTTGTCAAAGGGAGTTTCATATCTACTATACATACATAAAAATATTATTTTGACCATATATAAATAGTATTCTATAATTTTTTGCCGAATAATAGGTACATCATTCTCTTTTTGATACAACGGGAGTGTTTATTTTTGTATAACTTACATATGATGTTTTGTAGGTAGATATGAAATAAGTTATTGATGTATAAAATTAATGCTCCTTCTGTCTCATTTTATATGACATCATTTCTTTTTAATCTGTTCAAAAAAAATGTGACTTTAGTAGAATTAAAAATAATTGATTTTAGATCACAAGTTTCAAAAGTCTTTTATTTTTCTTAAACATCATGTCAAGTTAAATAGTGTCATATAAAATTGAACGGAGAGAGTATGTTATTTGGTTGACAATTTAGATATCTATTTAACCAATACATGTAGTGTAAGTTATAAGAACATCTAAATATTATTTTATACAAAATAGAAAATGAAATAACTAAAACATGTACAATTAATACATATATAAATTAATTGTTATATTAGTTGGGATTTGTCATTTCTTCGTGATCGTAACAATCACTTCAAGCAGCGGAAAGAACAAAAGATGTGCTCCAAGGCCAAGGAGATGGCGATTGACATTGAATTCCCTCTTCTGGTTTTAATATGATTTGACTCCGCTTTGTATTGTATCGAACCCCCTACATGGTAGCGATTCAACTAAAGATTTTGATTCCAATGGGACAGCTATGATTTTATTAATATATATGTAACTTTAATGAGGTACCAAATAATCCTGTAGTTGGTGTTAATTTTTTCTCCCTTTTTGAAAAATGGAACAGCTTTAAGTAGTTTTGCTTCTGTACTTTCTTTTATTGTGTACTTATTATTTGACATGTTTGGAATTGCGAGTGGGACAACTCTTTTTCTCTATATGTGAACCAATGGAAAACCTCTTTTTCTTTCGGTCCTTTTTCCTCTATTTTTATTTATTAATTACTTTGATAGAGTGTATAAGAGTAAAGTTAAATAGAGTGTATTAATAATGTATGTATTATTTATATTTATATATAAAATATTTTTATGTATTATTTGGTTTTGCATTAAAAATAGAGGGTATTACATAAATTTTTTTACAAAGATATACCCTTCTCAATTATGGTGAAAAAGATGTAAAAAAAATTAAATTAAGGAGCAATAGAGTCTTTAATCATGCTAATACATCCATTAAAAGTATTATATTACTTATACCTAAAAATCTATGGTATAAGTAATACACCCCCTTAATACACAATAGAAGTGTATACACTAATGCAAGCTCTAATAAAATATCATAATATTCTATTTTTAGGTATAAGTAATATAATACTTTTATACAATTGATAAAATATCATAATCGAAAATTATCAAAAGTTTTTCAATTTTTATTCAATCTATAATTGTCAAATGAACAAATCATAGTTCAAAAATAAAATATCATAATATTCTAAGGCGTTGCATTGATAAATCACATATATTTATGTTAATTTTATAAATGACTATTTTTATACATTTTCAAATTGTAATATCTAGTTATTTTTTAATATAATTTTTTCACATTGTATGAACAATTTCTGCCCATTTGTTTTCCTTCTTCGTGATTTTTCTTTTCTTCCATTTTTTCTTGCTCTTTTTTCTTTCTTTTTTTTCTTCTAATTATTTTTTCTTTATAAATTATTTATGATAAAGAAGAAATATAGTCACTACTTATTATAAATATATTTAAAAAAATATTTGAAATATTTTATGTGTTTTATCAAAATTATATATTTTAAAAATTAAAAAATAACTTAGACATATAAATTAATTTATATTGAAGTTGAATTAAAATGAATTAATTCTAATCTAATTTAATTTAATTTAGAAATAAAAACTTAGAATAATAATTAAATTTTATAATGTGTAACAACTTAAAAATATTCAAGACATTTTGATTTTAAAAAAATGTTTACCAACGGTTACGTACCAAACACATTAATAACTTTTTTAGAGATTAAACATTTTTATCCAAACACATAACTACTTATTTTTAAAATGAGTTTCAGCATTTTAAAAAGTACTTTATAGAAATCACTTTTTTCAGTCAATCCAAATGGACTCTAAGTCAAATACTATTATTTCATGTAAGACAAATAATATATTAATTAATATATAAATAATTAATCAATACATGACTCTAACCAACAACTAATAGACCCCTAAAAGCTATTACTGTAATGAATGATATTGCTTTATTCTTAATCATAAATTTAAGTTTCGAATTTTAAAATAAAAATATTAATGATAGAGAACACTTCCTCCTTAAATATCTCTTATGCAAAGCATGGGATTTTTGGATTTGACATACCGTGTGATTATTTAAAAGGAACACCCTATTTCATTTCCAATAAAACAAATGATTAATGTCAAGCATGCTCCCCTATCTACTGCCATCACTAAATGACCAAAACAAACTAGTATTAAAATTAATTATCTTCTTACACAGTCGAGGATTCAAGATTTTAAAGTTGTGGATGTTCTCTTAGCTTAACAATAGCGGAATCAAAATTTTTAGTTAGTAGTTCAAAATATAAAATGTAAATACATAAGAAGACAAAACGTGTTCAACATCTATTATATATATATAAAATATCATTTTAAATATATATAAATAATATATTTTTTGTCGAAGAGAATTCAAATGAACTCCTTGGGTCAATGTAGCCCTGTCTTTACTTAGCTACAAATTATAAAATATAAGTGCATAAACTTAACACTTGTCATAAAAAGACTATCAGATTTGAAATCAGTAGTAAAAATAATGAATATGAACGACTACTCACTATGTTTCTTTTCACTCGTCATAATTTTATTTTTTCAAATTCAGACGATATCAATCTTGAGTAACACTTTCAGATATAATTTTTTATCATATTGATGTAGAAAAAAATATAAATTATAGTACTTTTAGTATAGTTTTTGAATATCAAAATTTTAATTTTAAAATATTGAGTTATTTTAATCTAATTTTTCTTTGAAAATTATAAATTAATTTTTGTAAAGTAAAACATGACAATTATTACAAATGAAGAGAATAATATTTATTATCTTGAATAAAGGAAGGAAAAATATTTATTTGTATACCTTTTTTTTTTTAGAAAAATAGTAAAAGAGCAACTATAAATAAAGAAAAAATAGGAAAAGTAACAAAAAAGTGAAAAAGGTTGAGAGTAGGATTTGAACTCAGGACCAACAACCCTACAAAAATCTTAATCATCCACCTTGAACAATTGGACCAACCAAACCATTAATTCAATGGATGCTCTATATTATATTTATACCAACTTTTATTAATTTCTACATAGATATATAATGTCTGATACTAAACTAATGGGTGCTCGAGCACCCAACGGACACCATGTGGGTCCGCCCCTGTCCTTACATGATTTTAAAGAAGGAAAGATGTAAAAGTCTGAAACAGACAAAATTAGCACGTTTTGTGGAAATTTAATCATATAATTAGCTAGCTATAAGTAGGTAGATTCATAATTTACATAAAATATAACACAAAATAAGTTCATTATTATTTCTTATGCTGGATTTAGGGCGTAGTGTATTTGGTGCAACTTGCAAAGGGATAATTAGTGAGCGTTTGATCCTAAATTTTTAAATATTCTTAGTAAGTTATATTTGGTTAAATTTTTTAGAAATGTAACTATGAACGATAATTTTAAGAATTAAAGTATAGGAATAACAATAGTCTCAATGCATAATTTAATAAGAATCAAAGAACGAAAAATTTACTCAATTCAAAAATCAAGATAATTAGGGCTCAACTCAACTCAATCTCATTCAAAACATTTACAATTCATGATTTCAAACTATATTAATGCATAAAATATTAAATGCAATACTCAATTAGGGATCATGTAAATGAAACCATGAACATATATCTCAAGTCAAATACTCAACTAATGAACATCATTAATACATATTTAAATTTATCAAAGAAACTCAGTAAAATAATAGACACTTCAAGAGTTCAATTCAAAGAACTCGAGAAACTCGAACTCAATTTCAACTCGAAATAATAGAAGTGGAAGGGACACATGGACGAACTCATTCCAAAGTTGTATTAGCCTTAGATATTTGGAAAGAAGAATTACTACGCGACAAAAGAAGACTGAGCTTGAAATTCTTGAACCCTATTTCCTTCTTTTCTCTCCAATCACCATTTCACAAGTTTTAAGCGTTAATGAGAGAAAAATAGTGTTTAGGAACTGATATGAGCTAATTAGGGTCTCAAAACATCATGGATTAAATATAAGTGAGGTGGAGAAAAGATCGGAATGCCCTTTACTTAAAACTGAAAAATATACTGAGATTGAGACTTGTTTCAATCCTGTTATTTTCTTTTGAAATACATAAAATGCATTAGTGACATGCATTTTATGAACAAAAGCATAAATTGCACTCATGGAGTGTATTTTATGAATAAAAGTGTAAACCGCACTCATGGAATGCGTTTTATGAACAAAGGGATAAAATGAACTATGTTGGGGCAAGTCCACGCACGTACTCTTCTAGTTAAGCAATTTTATCATGAAAAATTATCTTTCAAATTCCTTCGCCAGAAACCCACCAAAGCCATTTTTAGATATATTTTTCAACCTCTTTTGATATTCCAATCCGATCTTAGCTAAATCGACTTGGGATGCAACAGTTTTACTGGCAAACACCACTTTTAAAAAAAAATTAATTTTTTTCCCAAGTTTTTCCCGAAAATTTTTGGAACCAAATGACACCTTAGAATTTAGAACACACGCTTAAAAGCTCACCTTGTGCTCGAAGATACCGCTTGCAGAGTCGATCCCTCTAGGGATGATCCTCCAACTTGCGCAAGATATGCAAGCCATGATTTCAGGACTGACACCAATCAACCTCATATCCAATTCAACTTTTTTATATGTGGCACAACTCAAAAACCATTCAAAATAGTCTTTTAATTATTCCCTAATAAGTAGAGTAGCTTATCCCCTTTGGCTTGAGGGGAGATGGGTGTTGAACATCATCTAGATTCAGAGATTAGACCCGATCTATTAACTAAAAATGCTTCTAAGGTGTAAAATTATAAGTTGAGGGTGATCAATTTATGACTTCTGGTTGTTTTTTAACTAACTAGTTTCTGGGCACGTACCTTGCACGCGTATCCGATTTCAATTGAACACATAATTTTTTAAAATTACATAATATTAGTATTAAGCAACATTTTTGAGTTATAAATTATAAACTAAAGGAAAAGTGCAAATTCCTAAAGTTATATTTTAATCCTACTTGGTGAGCGAAGAGCCAAAAGTAGGTACCTATCTACTTTTGGCTTTTGACTTTTTGTTTTTCAAAAAACTTTTTAAGGCTAAACTAAGGTGCTTAAAAGCACTTTATGTATTTGCCAAGCACCTCTAAATATTAAAAAAAAATACTTAAAAGTCAAAATACCTAAAAATAAGCCTATCCAAACACCCTATTACTGTGATTTCTAATTTTACCCTTAGTTGTCAAAGTTATTGGACCTTGTTTCTTTTGATATGATGTACAATTTCTTCTTTATCTATTGATTTGCCAAAAATAACATTTATAAATGCCAAAACCCGAACAGAAAGGAGTGGAGAAATAAAAACATATCTTTATATTATCTCCCAACCAACTAAAAATATCTTTGGTGAGATTATATTTTTAAGGAGAAATTACAGAAATACAAAACATTTGGAAATTTAATTACAATTATTCCTTACCATTTAAATTTTTTTACTAAATTCTCTTTTTTCGCTATTTCGCTGATACATAACACACATTTATAAACTATCAGTTAGTTTCACTGATAC
>JBCEWC010003365.1:0-30568 GCA_038996855.1 Solanum aculeatissimum
GGGTCCATACTCCTTTCCGTCAAACCATGTGCTAACATGGGATATCTCCCTAGATTGGGATTGACTTGTTATGTATCTCCTTATTGAAGAGTTGACTAGGGATCTACCGGGCAAGTAGTCTGGATCCAAGTAGTAGCTCGCTCGGGTCTCCTCCGATGTTAGTTGAGGCAATATCTCTGCTATAATAAGATCTTAGGTTGCATTTCATGCATCATGGCATGACATATTGTTATAATATATTCCCCTTGGCTATGTGCATTCTTTGCGTATCACTTATCCCCTTGTCATTTTGTTTGGTCATACTATATTGTCATATGCATTGCTTGCCCGCATACTTAGTACATATTTTATGCTAACCCATACTTTCATCTATGTGTTCTAACCATGTAGGGACCTGTGACGACTTCTATCTTCCGGCGGACGATGAGTGACATCTTAGAGTTACTAGCTTGTCGTGAGCCCTTTTTTTCATGGACAATAGCCACCTTCTATCTTCCCTGTATTAGTTATTTTCTTGTTCTATGTATTGTGGGTGAGCTCCAAACTATGTCGAGGTCCCGCTCTTTCTATGTAGAGGCTATGTCTGGACACACTAAACTCTTATACGTTGTATTATGCTTTATTGGGATATTATGACTATTGGGAATTTTTATGGAAATGATGTTCGACTACGCTTATGATTATTTTTATAGGATTGTGAATGTTGGGAATGTGCTTATGTGGAAAGTCCCCTAACCTGGTATGCCCCCATAGCTTGAGTCCTACTTACCCTCCCCTTAGAAATACTTGCTATGTGCTATGTGATTCATGCTTATCCCATTCCCGGCAACAACCCTATAGCTTGAGTCCATCCCCGTTTCCCTTAGAATTATGTGTTATGTGTTTACTTTCCACACTTTTGAATCGATGATGTTAGTGATGATGCTAAGATGGCTTGATCGAAGACTTTTGAGTTCTCCTTTGCCATGTCACATCTAGGCCCTATTTCCGAGTCTTGACAAAGATGGTATCAGAGCCCTAGGTTTGTAAATACTCCTGGAAGTCCAACATGCCACATAGCTTAGATTCTCGTTCATGGGTGTGATGCGCACTATACCTATGAGCGAGAGCCTATGATGATGTTTTAGGAATTCGTCTCATTTCATTGTCTCCTTGTGTCGTTCTGTGAGTTGTTATGATAAATTTCCTAAACTCTTGGTTCTTGTCGCTCTTTCAGAACATGCCTCCCAGAGGAGCTCCCTTCCCCCGTCAAGCTCCTAAATTCGAGGAAAAAGCCCCTCGGGCACCGGTAGAGGAACAAGTATCTCATGCAGAGTTTAGAAATGTGGTGTCCATGTTGGCCCAAGTTGTGGCTAACCAAGCCCGGCCGGTCAATCCTATGAATATTGGTACCCCGACTTCTAGGGTGAGGGATTTCACCCGGATGAACCCTCTAGAGTTCTTTGGCTTAAAGGTGGATAAAGATGCTCAAGAGTTCATTGATGGGCTCACTAAGGTATTGACCATAATGGGGGTGAGTTCGGAAGAGAAAGCTGAGTTGGCCGCATATAAATTGAAAGATGTAGCCCAAGTATGGTATGGCCAATGTTTGGTTGAACGAGTGGCGGATGGCAAGGTTGGGTGGGAGGAGTTTAAAATGGCCTTCCTTGACCGGTTCTTTCCTCTTGAGCTTAGAGAGGCCAAAATGACTGAGTTTATCAATCTCTGATAGGGTGGTATGATTATTTGGGATTATACTCTCAAATTTACTAAGCTCTCCAAGTATGCCCAAATGCTTGTATCCGACCCCCGTGTAAGAATGCATAAGTTCATCTTTGATATTTATGACTTGGTTGTGAAAGAGTGTTGTACAAATATGCTTATCCGAGAGATGGACATCTCAAGGCTCATGACTTATGCCGAACAAATAGAGGGTGATAAACTCAAAGAAAGAAGAGTGCATGAAGATAAGAGGGCCTCACTTGATGGTGGGTTCTCCAACTCCCAAGGTGGTAGTGGATTTGGCCGATTTCAACAAGGCCAATGTTCAAATATGAGAGTTACTAATCCAAGGGTGCCTCCTCCTAAGTCACAAGTTGGAGGTGGTCCCTGATTTCCTCATTGTGGTCGATGTGGTGGTAGCCACGTGGGTGAATGTAGGAGGGCTACAAGTGCTTGCTATGGATGTGGTAGTTTGAACCACAAGATCTCCAATTTCCCAAAGAATATGAAGAAGGATCAAGCAGCTCCCGATGATCAAGGGAAACCGAAAGCTCTGGTTGGTGGTGCTCCTAGAAATAACCGGTTCTACGCTCTTCATGCCCGTCAAAAGGTGGAGGAACTCCGGACGTCGTGGCTAGTATGTTAAAAATATTTGATTTTGATGCTTATCCTTTACTTGATCCGGGTGTAAATTTATCTTTTGTGACTCCTCTATTGGCTGTTAAATTTGGGTTGAGTCCTGAAACTCTAAGGGAACCTTATTCGGTGTATACTCCCATTGGTGAGTCTATTGTTTCCCAGAAAGTGTATTGAGGTTATCCTGTCTCTGTGTTGCATAAAGTGTTCCCCGGTGACCTTGTAGAACTTGAGATGTATGATTTTTATGTTATCCTTAGGATGGATTAGTTGCATGCATCGTATGTCTCGGTTGATTGTAGGACTAGGCAAGTTAGATTCCAAGTTCCTAATGAACCCATGTTGGAATGGAAGGGTAGTGATTCCATGGTTAAGGATTCATTTATTTCCTACCTCAAAGCGTGGAAAATAATTTATAAGGGGTGCATTTATCATATTGTGTGGGTTAGAGTTGTGGAGGGTGAGTCACCTAAGATTGAATCGGTTCCGGTGGTTAATGAGTGTTTCAATGTGTTTTCTGAGAACATGCCCGGTATTCCTCCCGATAAAGAAATAGATTTTGTCATAGATCTCCTTTTGGATACTCAACCTATTTCTATTCCTCCTTATCGTATGGCCCCGACAGAATTGAAGGAGTTAAAAGATCAATTGAAAGACTTTCTAGAAAAGGGGTATATTATGCTGAGTATCTCACCTTGCGGTGCTCTCGTGTTGTTTGTGAGAAAGAAGGATGAGTTTCTCTGAATGTGTATTGATTATCGACAATTGAACAAGGTGACCATTAAGAATAGGTACCCGTTACCTAGGATTGACGATTTGTTTGACCAACTTCAAGGAGCTACTCACTTCTGTAAAATAGATCTTCATTCGGGTTATCACCAATTAAAGGTAAGGGAGTGTGATATTCTGAAAATGGCCTTTCAACTCGTTATGGTCACTTTGAATTTGCAGTGATGTTGTTTGGGTTGACCAATGCTCCGACGGTGTTTATGGATCTTATGAATCGGGTGTTTAAACCATTCCTTGATAATTTTATGGTAGTCTTCATTGATGACATCTTGATTTAATCCCGTAGTGAGCAAGAGCATATGTATCACTTGAGATTGGCTCTTCAAACTTTGAGAGAGAAGCAATTGTATGCCAAGTTTAGAAAATGTGAATTTAGGTTAGAAGTTTCTTTCCTTTGTCATGTGGTGTCCGGTGATGACATTAAGGTTGATCCTATGAAAACCAAAGCAGTGAAGGATTGGCCTAGACCGTTGACTCCTTCAAATATTCAAAGCTTCCTTAGTTTAGCCGGTTATTAGAGAAGGTTTGTTGAAGGGTTTTCCTCTATAGCATCTCCTTTGACTAAGTTGACCCAAAAGAAGGCTAAGTTTATGTGGTCAAATGAATGTTACAAAAGTTTCCAAACTTTGAAGGATCGACTTACATCGGCTCTGATTTTGACTTTGCCTAATAGGTTAGAGGGGTTTGTGGTATATTGTGATGAATTGCGTATTGGTTTGGGTTGTGTACTTATGCAACATGGTAAGGTGATAACTTATGCATCTCGACAATTGAAGGTGCATGAGTAAAATTATCCAACCCATGATCTTGAGTTGGCGGCGATGGTGTTTTCCTTGAAATTTTGGTGATATTATTTGTATGGGGTTCATATGGATGTCTTCACCGATCACAAGAGTTTGCAATATGTGTTCACCCAAAGAGACCTTAATTTGATGCAAAGAAGGTGGTTGGAACTCCTCAAGGACTATGATATGAGTGTTCTTTATCACCCCGGCAAGGCTAATGTTGTGGCGGATGCCCTTAGTAAACTCTCTATGGGAAGTGTGGCTCATGTGGAAGGGCCGAGACTTGAAAGAGTTATATTGGTGGCATGGTATGAAGAAGGACATAGCCAAGTTCATGTCGGAATGTCCTAATTGCCAACAAGTAAAAGTGGAACATCAAAAGCCCGGTGGTTTAACACAAGACATTGAGATTTCTACTTGGAAATGGGAAGATGTGAACATGGACTTTGTGGTTGGGCTACCCCGTACTCAGAGTCAATTTGATTCTATATGGGTTGTGGTTGATAAAATTACTAAGTCGGCTCACGTCCTACCAGTTAAGACTACCTATAGTGCCGAGGAGTATGCTAAGGTGTATATTCAGGAGTTGGTGAGATTGCATGGTGTGCCAAGGTTTATCATATCGGATCGTGGTACTCAATTTAATTCTCATTTTTGGAAGTCTTTTCAAAAGGGACTTGGTACTAAAGTCAAGTTGAGCACCATATTTCATCCTTAAACCGATGGTCAAGCCGAAAGGACAATTCAAAACTTGGAGGACATGTTAAGGGCTTGTGTGTTAGAATTCAAGGGAAATTAGGATGATCATCTACCTTTCATTGAGTTTGCTTATAACAATAGCTTTATGCTAGCATTCGTATGGCACCATTTGAAGCTTTGTATGGGAGGAGATGTAGATCTCCGGTTGGTTAGTTTGAAATAGGTAAAGCGGCCTTGTTAGGCCCGAACTTGGTTGTTGAGGCCATTGGAAAGGTGAAGTTAACTAGGGAAAGGTTTAAAATGGCTCAAAGTCGCCAAAAGTCTTATTCGAATATTAGGAAGAGGGATCTTGAATTTCATGTTGGTGATTGGGTGTATGTGAAGGTGTCCCCCATGAAAGGCATCGTGCATTTTGGAAAGAAGGACAAGTTGAGCCCTCGATACGTCGGACCTTATGAGATTGTGGAACGAGTTGGCAATGTGGATTATTGGTTGGATTTTCTTTTTTACATGAGCTCCATTCATTCGGTATTCTATGTGTCCATGTTGAGAAAGTTGGTTGGTGATCCTAAAGCAATCACACCTTTGATGGGTGTTACGGTTGAAGAGAATTTGACCTATAAAAAGGAGTCGGTTGAAATCTTGGAAAGACAAGTGAAGCGGCTTCACAACAAGGATGTAGCTTCGGTCAAGGTGCTTTAGAGGAACCAAGATGTAGAGAGTGCGACGTGGGAAGCGTAGTTAGACATCATGGAGCTATACCCGTATCTCTTCCAATCTACTCAAGCCTAAGGTACTAGGTTCTATCCTTTTGTGGTCCCACTTCTTTAAATTCTTGAGTTTCATAACATTGCATGCATACATGAGCACGAAAATGATCTAAATGATGTTTTGACATAAGTCTTAAAAGACTTATGAAATTATGCATGATCTATTATGAGTTATGGTTAAAGTATCTCTTGTTTTGATTGTTGTCCTCAGGCCGTAGTTTTGCTCATTCGAGGATGAATGTTCCTAAGGGGGAGATGATGTAACCACCCAAAAATTTTCAAACTTCATAATGGTTAGTCAAGGTTAGTTTTGGGTTCGTCATGGTTGAATTTTTGTAGTCATGGATGGTATTTGGGTGGCCGGATTCAAAGGAATTGTTTCGGTGGTGATTTGTAAGATAGTTTAGACAACAGGGACATTGAGAGGACATATCCTTTGGTATGGGATGAACTATGTGATCTGCTATATGTTATATTGAATCTCTTTGAGTTATCTTCGTAACGCAACTGGTTTCTCTCAATTCGGATTTTGTATGTGAACATTATGGTCATTACAGTGGGACTGCCCGTGTATGGAAAGGTCCTGGAAAAAATGAAGTAGCCTGAGTCTAAGGCAGACCCAAACGGAAGGGTCCACGAGCCGTGTGAAGACTCACAACCCATTAGGAGATCCGTGGGTTGATCCAGTGAGGGGGGTTGAGTGATGCCCAAGGCCGGAACCAAGTAAAGTCTCACGGACCACTTCACAGTCCGTGTAAGACCCCATGGTCCGTAAGGGGGTCCAGTGAAGTGATCTAGAGAGTTGGCCAAAGTTTGGGGCTAGACTCCGGACCAAGTGATGCTCCATAGACCAGTACACGGTCCGTATGTAGCTACACGGTCCGTGAGGCCTCTCGTGAAGTGATCCAGAAAGTCCCCCAAGAGTTCAAGTCAAAGTCGAGGCCAAGTGAATCCACACGGATAGGTTCACGGACCGTGAACTTGTAGACAGTCACTGTAGACCTTCCATGAGGCGCTGTTTTAGTGAATTAGTCCATTTTATTAATGGTTAATTCATAATTTAATTAGATTCTATGCCCTTTTTAGGCTTTCTAAGGTCTCCTAACTCCCCTAAATCAAACCTTATTCCCCTCTAATTCATTCCATCACTTTTTAATTCATTCCAAAATTCTCTCAATCCTCTTGACCTCCATTGTTGAAAATTTGAAGAAATTTGGGGAAGATCACCTTTCTTGCAATCCCATTCAATTCTCTTGATTAAACTCAAGGTATGTTGGTTTGATTCATGGATTTCCTTTCATCCATGAAGACCCAGGAAGCCTCCTCTTTAATTTATGAATTTAAGCTTCCTTTAATTATGGGTTATTTAATTCTTGATATATTTCTTAGCATTGAGTTGTGGGCTGCAGAAATTAGGTGATTTAATGATGATTTAAGTTTGAACTTTATGAAATACATGGAAATTCTTGAAGGATCAATGTGCATGTCCCTTTAATGGATTAATATGCATGGATAAATTGCATTATGATTTGAATTGGGATTTTATCATGAATTATGTTGAATTACCAATTGAATTATGATTTTAAGGTTTGAATCTCTATTACCCATGCACTTGATCTCATTCATGGCATATGGATTGAAGAATGGTTATGATGAAACTCTTGTAAGGGCATGACCCTTTTGTTATGATATGATATGTTAAGGCTTATGATCACATAGTCTCTTGTTATGACTCTTTGAGAATTGTGGGTGCTTGCACCACTATGATATGTTATGAAGGCTTGATATGATAAGATATGTAGATGAGCTACTCCTATTGCATTGATATGGAAATTCTTGTTGGCTTTTTAGCCTATGTATGGATATGGATTTGATCTTGTTTTGGTTTGGGCTATGATGCATGATTTTGAAAAGAATGTTAACTCTCCATTTTTAAAAGATTGCATGGATATATGTATGTATTCCCGTGAGATGATGCTTAGTATCTAGGGATTAGAGTCGGGGTGGACTAGCGCCAAGGTTCCATACTCCTTTCCGTCAAACCATGTGCCAACATGGGATATCTCCCTAGATTGGGATTGACTTGTAATGTATCTCCTTGTTGAAGGGTTGACTAGGAATCTACATGGAAAGTAGTCCAGATCCAAGTCGTAGCTCACTCGGGTCTCCTCCGGTGTTGGTTGAAACAGCATCCCCGCTATAATATGATCTTAGGTTGCATTTCATGCATCATGGCATGGCATATTGTTATAATATATTCCCCCTGGCTATGTGTATTCCTTCAGTATCACTTGTCCCCTTGTCATTTCATTTGGTCATACTATATTGTCATATGCATTGCATGCCTGCATACTTAAAACATATTTTGTGCTAACCCATACTTTCATCTATGTGTTCTAACCATGTAGGGACCGGTGATGACTTCTATCTTCCGGCGGACGACGAGTGACATCTTGGAGTTACTAGCTTGTTGTGAGCCCTATTTTTCAAGGGCAATAGCCACCTTCTATTTTCCTTGTATTAGTTATTTTCTTGTTCTATGTATTGAGGGCGAGCCCCAAACTATGTCGAGGCCCTGCTCTTTCTATGTAGAGGCTATGTTGCACTAAGCTCTTATACGTTATATTATGCTTTATTGGGATATTATGACTATTGGGAATTGTTATGGAAATAATGTTCGACTATGCTTATGATTATGTATATGGGATTGTGAATGTTGGGAATGTGCTTATATAGAAAGTCCCCTAACCCGGTATACCCCCATAGCTTGAGTCCTACTTACCCTCCTTTTAGAAATACTTGCTATGTTCTATGTGATTCATGCTTATCCCATTCCCGGCAACATTCCCATAGCTTGAGTCCAAAGCCCCATTTCCCTTAGAATTATGTGTTATGTGTATACTTTTCGCGCTTTCGAACCAATGATGTGAGTGATGATGATATGATGGCTTAATCGAGGATTTTCAGGTTCTCCTTCGCCATGTCACATCTAGCCCCATTTCTGGGTCATGAAAAACTTGTTTGGAGATGATCCCACAACCCATGCTTTTGGGAAGAGGTGCCATACTAGTGATGATGATCTTGAGGCTTCTAGGTGAGATGTTGAGAGGTTGGAGAGAGAGCAGATGGAGGCTACTAAACAAGCTTCTATTGAATATAAGATAGTGTGGCATGCATGAGAGTAGGAGATAGTGAGGGGTTCTGGACCCTTATGACAAGCTGTCACAACAACATAGACCACCCACTAGGTTGAGGGTGGTGATTCATAGACTGAGACTAGCACTTAGGCACCCAGGTATGTTCCTTTTTGACCCTTAATTAGATTTTGTTTTACTTTGTTACATTGAAGACAATGTTAAGACATTTCGATGGGGTGTGGGTAGTTATAGGCCTCGGTGAAGTCTAAGTAACCAAGGCCTATATCTACTCTAAATTTTGAGTCTGTGGGGTTTTGTGCCTATGTTCTTTCCCTAAGGACATTTACTTTATGTTAAACTAGCACATTTAGGATGTATAAGTAGTATTAGTAGCATGTTATACTATTTTGTGGCATATATTGGTTTTTACTGAAAAATGATACCCCTATGTTTTTTAAATTGTTGATGTGATGGTAGGTACTTTTGATAACAACCATGTTGGATCAGTAATTGATAGTGTTTGTTCTGATAAGATAGGACTTAATTGTGATAAAACACATGATCAGAGAGTCTATATTGATAATGTATTCAGTGCCAAGTGTGTGTGGGTGTTATTGTGTAGTTTTTATACGGTGATTCAATCCAAAACTTGCCTTGTTACTTTGACTTAGACTGTATGTTGGTTGGTTAGGAAAAGATCATAGACCATTGTTTATATTTTCCCGTTAAGCCTATAATAACCAACTAAATGTAGTATGTATCCCTTGATCCTAATATTTGAGCCATACATGTACCCTTTCTTTGTAAATACCTGAGTAACCAAACCTTTTTGTTTGTGTAAATCTTGAATTTGGCCCTGGTCCCTCCTTGAATATTGTGCATCTCGACTCAAGCTAAAATCCTAAGTTGAGGGTGGCTACCAAAAGTGGTCCTAGTTCAGAGGTTGTACATTGTGCACCTTAACTTAGGCTAAAAGACTAAGTTGAGGGTGGCTGTTGCAAAGAAACCACAACAAGTTGGGAAGGAAAAGCATAGTAATATAATAAAAAGGGGAAAAGTATGAAGCGGGTGTGAGAAAATTAAATAAATGCCAAAAATAAACTAAAAAGAAAAAGAATTGAGAAAAATAAAGCCAATAAGCTAAAAAGTGAAAACATTGCACCCGAAAGTGTTCAAAATAGGAAAAGGGGAATAATGAGTTAAAATGCCAGTGTTGGTGAGGCAAAGTGTAAAATAATGCAATGTCAAGGAGGGTAATTAGTCACTATGTTTCAAAAATATCATACCAAGCCCCTCAAGCCTACGTTACAAGCCAACAAAGTGTTATAGTGATCCTGGTCCAACTAGTTGAATATCATGGCCATAAATATAGGAGAGGGCCAATGGTATTATACACAGTATTTGAATATCAATTGTGAGCATGAGTATATTTGTCAATCCCTATCATTGAATCAAAGCACATCAATTTGAGTAAGATATGAGACTTCTTTTTGTGAGGGCACTTGAATTACATTGTTAACTGTAGGTTATCTCAATGATTGTTACTTATCTACATTGCCTTGCTTGTCATAGCTGCTCTTTTATGTGTTGATCTGCTTGCGTTTGTTTGAAAAACTATCTACTTAGGTATCTATGGGTGACTGAGATATAATGTTTCCCTTTGGATTGAGCTCTATGTGTCTACTATACTACTTATGTTAGATTGAGTCCATCATTTGAGGACAAACAATAATTTTAAGTTGAGGGTGTTGATGTGCTACAAAAATATGGCACTTTTGACGCTTTAAACTTAGAACTTTATGCATTTTCTAAGCAATGTTAGTAAATTTGACATGTTTTTATGTTGATTTGGCAGGATTACTATTGTTGGGGAGTTTTTGTGCTGATTTGTGTAGATTGCAACTTTTTGAAGATTCACGAGACCATCTACAGTCCATGGTTCATTCCATGAGCCATAGATGGGTTTCATAGTTCTGATCCAGTGAGGGCCTATTTTGCTGAGGTTGATGTTGCGTGTTACCAGGATGGGTCATGGTTCATTTGATAGTTCGTACTTTAGTTTATGATTTGAGGCCCAAAGATTTTCCTAGTCTTGGAAGTTAATAGGAAGGAAGCACTTACAGTCCATAAGTCAATCTATGATCCTTAAGAGGTCAATCATATAAAGAAGGCAGTTTTTGAGGATATAGTCTATGAAGTCAGTCCACAGGCCTTATGTGCATCTACAACCCGTAACAATGTCCGTGAAAAGCCCCAATTTTAGTTTTCCTAATCTATTAAGCAATTGGATTTCTTTTATTATAAATAGGGGTTTTAGGTATTTTTAGACATGCAAAACTCTAGACATCTATATTACATGATTCTATCATGTTCTTGGAGATTTGGAGAAGACAATTTGTGATTTTATCTTTAGGTTATATTATTGTGATTTATGTGAAGATTTTGGATTTCTTGTTCTTCAATTCATTATTGTAAGTGTTTAATTATGCAAATTCATAACATGATTCTTTTATCTACAACAAACATGAGTAGGTAAATCCACAACTAGGGTTGTGGGAACCATGAAGAACTAACAAAGTAAAAACCAAATAATTTGTAATCCTTGGAAATTGTGCATGCATGTATTGTTTATTTCTTCGTTTTGAATTCTTTTTAATGGATGACCAACGTTAGAACTCGCCTTATTCTTACTCACCGTCCCAAGGGTGTAATGAATGGGAAAAAGGACAAACAATAGGATTCGATGTGAGCACACTCATCTAATCAACATGAACGACTTGGGGGATAGTTTTATTGAGACAAGGTAAGGGTTAGTAATGTGACACTCGTAGATGTCCCAAGTTGCATGGTGAAATTTGCCTAGTTCTTGGCCTAAGGAATTTGGTGAATATAACTTACTAGTTCTGCATGCTACACATTAGAAAAAAGGTTACAATTATTAGGTTATACTACATTAGAAATTCATGGGAAACACAATACCCAAGTTATGTCTCTTACTAAATTAACAACACTTGCATTGACTGTGATCGTAGTTTAGGATTAAATTTTGGCTTTTACATTTAAAACCCACATTTCTGGAAGTAAGTAAATTAATTCATCTAAATTTCTTTAATTACTTCAAGTTTACACCATATTCCTCGTGGGATCGACCCTAACCATTGTTAGGTTCTATATATGAACAACGACTGCATATACCTTAATTGGAAGGTGTAATTTGGGAATGATTAGTATCCCAAAATAAAACATAATTCAATTCTTGAAATTTGAGGAACCTACCATATGCAATTTTTCACAATTTAAAGCTAAAATTAACAACTATAGTAGCTGCTATAAGCCCAAAATTACCTCAACATAACCTTTGTGATTGCAACCATAGTGGCCCGCAATCATGTAAGGCCACCAATTTGACCTTTTCGATTGTGGCTAGGGGATCGTGAATTCAAAGCACAAAGGGATAGTACACCATGATTGCATCTAGTATTCTTGAAAATGTGAAGCACAAAGGGATAGCACTTTGAGAACAAAGCCAAGGGCGTGCAAATGCAGTGAAGGGACTAAGTCTGCACCAGCTGAGTTGCATAAGCTGTGTAAGGCCAAGTTGAAAAAACCCAATGGGTGCTTAACATTTACTCTAAACTTCGTGCACATAAAACAAATAGGCTATACCATTGAATTTGACATTCTAAGGTCAATAATAGTTGTAATTTCCATAAATATCATTTTGACTAAATATGGGTCCCACCCTCACATGTCAAATTTCATTTAAATCAACAAAGGGGCTCAAAATTAGCTTGGAAAACCTCAAGCTAAACATCCAGTTTGACCTCAAAATGCACAAAGAGGTTCAAATATGAGTGATTTGTTAGTAGTAGATCGGGTATGTAGACCTACCTATTGGTCATTCAAGGTCAGTACACCCAAGACAACCTTATTTTGTTTTATATGCTTGATTTTTATGTGGATGCGGACATGTTATTCCTGCTATTCACTCTAGGATTGTTATGCTTAGATATATCACTAATGGTGAGGCATAGTTCTTGTAGTCACATACTAGTTGGAGTTATTTCTTTTATTTAGGCTTGAAGGTTTGTAGCTAGAGGTTCCTTGGCTTATTTGGCTTATGTAAGGGATATGAGTGGAGTAGTTACTTCTATTGATTTGTCCCTATTATTTGTGAGTTTAGGGATATGTTTCCTACTAACCTACCTAGCCTACCCCTAGAATATTGCATTGATGTTTCATTGATTTGGAGTTGGGCACTAAGACCATTTCCATTTTGTCTAATTGGATGGCTATTTCAAAGCTCAAGATTCTCGGTGATTAGTTTTAGGATCTCTTATGTAAGGGGTTTAGTCAATCTAATCTATCACCTATTATTCTATTTATGAAGAAGAATAACAGGACGATGAAAATATATATTGACCATAGGCAGCTGAACGAGGTGATGGAGAAGACTTGTATTCTGTTTCTCATATTGATGACCTATTTGATCAACTTTTAGGTATTGTAGTGATTTCTAAGATTGACTTGAGATTTAGATACCATCAATTAAGTATTGGGGAAGCTTCTCTAAGACTGCATTTAAGACTCATTATGGTCATTATGAGTTTCTTCTCATGTCTTTTAAGTTGACCGATGACCCTATTTCCTTTATGGATTTAATGAGTCATATGTTCAGGACATACATCTTGATTCCTTTGTCATTGTATTCATTGGTGACATTCAGGTATACTAATGAAGTAGGGAAGAACATGAGTAGTATTTGAGGATGTGATCCAAATATTAAGAGATCAACAATATTATACTAAGTTTGAAAAGTGTGAGTTTTGACTTGAGTTAGTGACATTCTTGGGGCTCGTGATGTCTAAAGAGGACATTATGGTTAATCTAGTAAAGATTGAGGATGTATTGTGATTGGGCCAGGCCCACCTCTATTATTGATATTTGGAGCTTCATCGATCTAGTAGGCCATTACAAATAACAGGATGAGGGCTTCTCTTCTATTGCAACACCTTTGGCGTAGTTGTCTTATGTTGATATTCTAGTGGAGTGGTCAGAGAAGTCTAAGATGAGCTTTAAGAGGCTCAAGGAGTTACTTACTACTACTTCTACATTAACTCAACCAATTAAGGTTGAAGGCATCAAGATATATTGTGATGCATCTGGTATTGGTTTCTGTTGTGTATTAATTCATTGGGGCTATGTCAAAGCTTATGCATCAAGGAAACTTAAGGTGTACGAGAACAACTACCCCACTCATGACTTGGAGTTGGCAGTGGTAATTTTTGCTCTTATAATCCAGAGACACTACTTGTATGAAGTTCATGCAGGATTTACACAATAATAGGAGTCTTTAGTATATGATCTAGAGGGACCTTAATTTTAGGCATCACTATTGGATTGAGCTCTTGATGGACTATATATTCTATCATCTTGGCAAAGAAAATGTAGTAGTAGATGCCTTGAGATAGAAGTGGAAAGTTAGAGAAGTCTAGAATTCTTGCCTGTTGTGAAGCAACCTTTGGATTTAGACATTCATTCTTTAGACAATAAGATGATATTATTAGATATTAAGATTCCACATGGGTTTTGGCCTTTATAGAAGTTCATTAATCTACTCTAGATTGGATATGTGGTTGTCAGTTTGAGGATGAGTCTCTAAAAGCCTCAGAGTTAAGGTTTTGCAAGGTGTTAGTGGGAAAGCTACCTTAGATGTAGGTCAGGTGTTGAGATTTTATGGTCGTATTTATGTTCCAAGGTTAGAGGTTTGATTCATCTGATTCTTCATAAGGCCTATAAGTGAAGGTAGTCCATCTATCTATGTACTGTGAAGATGTGTCATGCTTTGTGATAAAATTATTGGTGAAGCTACATGAGGAGAGATAATGCCAATTAGATATACTATTGTTCATGTTACCAGCATGTGAAGATCGAGTATTTGAAGCCTGGTGGTGAGTTAAAAAGATTATCCATTCATTGTGAAAATAGAAGTATATCACCATGAACTTTATTTTTGGATTGCCTTAGACTTCTAAAGGTGTCAATAGTATCTGGATTATCATTGATCAATTGAAAAAGTTAACATACTTTCTCCCACTCTAGTTTTCCTTTAGTGTCGACTAACTATCTTATACAGTGTAATGACCTTGAAGGTCTTCTTTTATAGTTTTGACAAAATTATCATTTTACCTCTCCTGGAAGCAGCCTTGAGTCATATTTGTTTTGTTTTGAAAGTTGGTTTTAGGGAATCTTGTGAAAAGTTGATTTTTTTCTAAAGAATTGAATTTGAAGAAATAGGTTTCCTAGTGGGTACGTTTATGTTAGTGATAATGATTATTGAATTGATAATATGGATTGAGCTTGTAATTCCCAATTGTTGAAGGTTGGAATTGTTTATATTGATCTAACTGTTGATGATTGTTTCATGTTAATATGGAAATATCTAGTTTAGTACTCTATATGTGATCCAGGAAATAACCTCTCTACCTCTGAGGTAGTGGTAGGGTCTGCTACATTCTACCCTCCCTAGACCCCACTTGTTGGATTTCACTGGGTATGTTGTTGTTGTAGTACTCTATATGTGATGTTGGACAAGTGTTTATAAAATCTAGCATTTGTTGAAGTTGTTGAAATGAATACTAATGAGATATGGATTAAATGAGGAGTAGTTTTAAGCTATGATGATAAAGTGGTTACTGAGAACTTGAGATATGACATGAGTTAACTATGGTGTAATGCTTTTGATGATGATTCAAGTATTGAATAGAGTAATTATTTGATTACTGAACAAATGACTTGTGCGGACTTCTTGCATAATCTCATGCTTATAAAAGTAATTATTCTATTGTGATGATATATTGTTTCATGTCCTATTATTAATGAAAAGCCAAAGGAAAATGGTTCCGACTAGAAAAAAAGAACAAAAAAGTCAAAGGAAAATGGTTCTGGTAAAAATAAAAGAAAAGAAAAATTGAAGAGAAATGGTTCTAGATAGATATGAAAGACAAATGCCAAAGAAAAATGGTTTTGGTGGATAAAATGTTCATGTGAGGTCCCTATGGGTTCTAGTCTATATCAACAAATCTGTATCATAGGACAAACAAGCATAATGATTATTTGATATTGCATTGTGTTACTTTCATATCATGGCATCCCATTCCATTTCATTCCTAGTTTCATATGTATTAATTTGTACTAAGTGTGATATGTTGATTGAATTTGTCCTTGTAAACTATTGCGATTGATTAGTTGAGATGTTTTGTATTGAGATTATGAATTTCTTACATGCATAGTTATAGTTTCATAGGTATGTGGTTGGGATGGAAGAAGTACTTGAGTCATTTATTCTCTACTTGTGTTTAGATCTTCTTGCTGGGTACCGTGTAGGTTGGTACTCACCTTTACTTCTGCACTTGTGTACTTCCTCTAACTTATAAAATAACTCATCAATACGAGGTAAGGGATAGTAGTTTTTCACCATCACCTTGTTCAGCTTCCTATAATCAATACATATACACAAAGTCACGTCCTTCTTCTTACCAAATAGGAAAGGAACATCCCAAGGAGAAATACTCGACCATATGAAACCTTGATCCAGAAGATCCTGTAGCTGAACATGGAGCTCTTTCAACTTGACAAGGGCCATCTGAAATAGAGGAATAGAGATGGGCTTAGTTCCCAACTCCAAATCTATGGAACAATCTAAATCCCTCTCTAGATGTAAACCCGATAAATCCACTAGAAACATATCTAGAAACTCATGAACCTCTGAAACTGAATCAATAGAACGGGTCTCAACTGCAACATCACGAACATGGGCCAAATATGTTAAAAAACTAGTAGCTACCAATCTTCGGGCCTAACATAAGAAATGTGATCAAATGTAAGTGTCCACTGAGTATGAGGAGATGAGGTCCCTCATCAAAAAAGTAGTAAACGAAAACAACTAGAACAGTAAAAGAAACAAAGTAAAATAGGATAAGTAGTTTTACATGGAAACCATCTTTCTCAAGTGACGAGAAAACCATGACCTGTACTCAAAGGATTTCAACCCAACTCCATTAATCTCAAGGGAGAAAAGCTTTGGATTATAAACTCTTGCAATAAAGAAACCTAACTCTATATTCCTTCCCCTTCACTATGATAACTCTACCACAGGTACGAGCAAAATAAGTAGCTACTCCGCTACTCACTAAATCGATTAAATCTGGCCAACTTAGACTTCAAAACTCACCATAGCTAACTCTAGCAATGAATAGAAAAAATATTGCCTAATATCGAATCCCTTTATAGAATAGGAATCGACTCACAAGATGCATGAACCATTTAAGCACAATGAAGTACACAAAGTAAAAACAACTCTGATTTTTCTAAGTGTACTACTCGAGAGACTCACCATGAACACTCACTCATTATGTATAGAATCCCTCAAGATTTCCCTTCAAGAAAGGTTGGGTATATATACCGAACATCAATAATATTTGGAGTAATTTCATTGCTACACAATTTCTACAGAGTAGGCTAGAGTGCACCAACAAATAACAAACTGGTAGGTGCACAATGTACTATTTGTTGGGTGTCAATTTTAGGTTCAAAGCACACATGGGATTAGGTCCCTCATATGTTCCCATGATTTGTTAAATCATCAAAAATTCATAACATCATTTTTTCCCTTTTTAATGATGACAAACCCATAACATTGTCTAGCAATGACTTTCAACACATTTAATATTCTTCAACATATTACTTTTTCAATCTATCAATAAACTCTCATCTTCAACCAAGCCCCTATATTAGTTCCCCCTTTCACCGACATATCAGTTCATTTGGTTGGTTCTGAAAGCATTATCATTTTTCCCCATTTTGCATCATAAAAAACAAATGACAGTAAACCTAAAATTAATGCAATCCAAGTGTAACATAAACAATATTAGAAGATATCTTAGGCATAAGCAATGTAAATAGAGGACCAAAGAAGGAAACCAAAACAAGCTACTCATTCATTAAGCAAAAGATCTGTAAACCAAACATTACAATAATCCTACTTCGAGAAAACCATACTAGACAGCTTAGGACAACGAAAGATAATAAGGGGAAAAAAAAGAAATTCAACAAGATTTCGGAGAAGGGTTTTTTAGGTGAGAGACTAGATAACTTGAGAAAGATGGGAAACTGATTCAATATGATAATTGAGAAATTTCTCCATGAGACCTACCACTTTAGAATGTGGACTCTCATGCTGAGTTTAAAACATAAAGACCTCTTTAGAACCAAGTCCCTCATATTTTGTCTAAGCCAATAGAGCTTTCATCAAAGAAATTTTAGCATCTCTTTTACTCTAGAGAGTAGTTAGTTTTTCCAATTCCTTGTTTAGATGCTCTTGCTCCACCAGTTGCTCAAATACTCTACTCACTTGTCCAGTCTTACCTTCAATACATTCACACTCAATGAGAGTATTCAGAGTAAATCTTTGTTTCACCATTCCCTTTAAACCAACATCAAGAGAAAGACTAAAATAAGTGAACACTTTTGTCAGCAAGAAACCATATCCTAACTCATACTTCCTTATTTAGCAGTGACAGTTTATGTATATATTCAA
Source organism: Solanum aculeatissimum (assembly GCA_038996855.1). Classification (NCBI taxonomy): domain Eukaryota; kingdom Viridiplantae; phylum Streptophyta; class Magnoliopsida; order Solanales; family Solanaceae; genus Solanum; species Solanum aculeatissimum. The sequence goes on from JBCEWC010003365.1 coordinate 18,116, forward strand.
ATATGATAGAAAGTCGATTAATGGATTCAAACTTGCTAAGTGTCTCTACCATCAATAAGTCTACCCTAGAAACAATGTTCCTTTTCTTAGATCTTGGCAGCATAACTTTGTTGACAAATTTGAAAAAGAGTTAATACACCTCTTTCAGAAATTTCTTAGGTGTACCATCTCTGTTCAGATTTGATAACTTTCCATACTCATTTAAGAACCCTTTTGAACATATTTTTCCAGTAATAAATCTAATGCCTTCAACAGGAACACCTAGAATTTCACCAAGAAACATTTCATCCAAGTGCAAATTTCTTTCTCCCACTTGAGTATTCAAGCTCCCATCAGTAAAAAAAACTCGAGATTGCAACAAAAATCTATTTCTTGCTTCTCATATAGAGCTGGAGTATTTTTAAGAAACAAATGAGTCCATCTTGTAACTCCACAACAACTGTTTGGTCATACATACTAGGTTTAGACCAAATTTCTAGGTAAAAAATCCTTCCATTTAACACTCTTTGGGTTTTCAACACAGTCACTCTCTCTTCTCTAATTAGGATAGAAATAACCTTTTCTATCCATTTTTCAAGACCATGTCCCTCTTCATACCTTTGTTCACCAACCTCCTCTCTTACTTTTTTTGCTTTAGCCTTCACTTTCTTTAGCAGTTGCTTTCTCTCATCAGTATGACTTGTTTCAAACATCCTTTTCTTTTTCTTCTTACCAACCTTGATAGTATCCCCTTGACAGTATCACTAGATTTAGTTTCACTTTCACCTTGGAAAATATTAATTATCTCCTCTTTAGAAACTAGGTCATCAACTATGTTACTTCTTTTCAGTCTTCTCCATGCAGTTGTTTTAGCTTTGCTTGCCTTAATAGCTTTACTCATTAATTTTTGAGATGCTCCTCTAGTGGGGTAGGATCTTTTTTTCTTCGCCTGTTCATCTTCAGGAACTTTTTCTTTACCTTTACTTGACGTAGGAATCATCCTTCTTTTGACTCTCCAAATCATACGTTGGCTATCCTCTTCATCCTTGTCGGTCACCAACTCAGTATTAGAATAAATACAGAGGGGTAATAATTTTTGATAAAGGATGATTTGTTGAATCCTTTGACATCTTTGATAAACTTTGAGTCACTAATTTCTCACTAGCAACAATGATATTTGACTCGATCCTCTTTTCACTAGGGATGTCTCCTTCAACATTGAGATCAAACAGTGCAATAGGTAAGGGATTAGTTTGAACTGGGGAACCAATCTTTTCATCCTTAAGAAGAAGAGTTGGTTACACTAATTCAAGAGGGAAAAACTTTTGGATGACATTTAGACCTAAGACATAATTCTTTTCAGGACAAATGATTCGAAGATCTACTTCTTACGAAGTAGAGGCCTTTTTCTGGTGGAATAGTCTTTGTTAGAGAAGAAGGGTTTTTAGAAGAAGAAGCTTTTTGAGCTTCTATTTCTTCAAGGGTATTCAACATTCCTTGAGTAAGTTAGATGGTTGAGAAATTTAAGGGAATTCTAATGTGCAGGGAACATTGGAAAAGGTGTAAAGGCAGTGAAGAACTTTGAAATGAGTAAGAGGTTCCTAGGCTTTTTTGGACCTTTTCTTTTTCAGTAAAGAAGGAGTTTGGACAAAAATAAAAGTAGAGAAAATTTCTTGGAAAGGAAATAGTGGTGATTAGGTTTTTTAAGGGTTGATGGAATCACTGTCAATTGGCAAAAAGCTTTCACAAACTAGTACGTACGGTTCTCAAAAGAAGATTAAAAGTAATATAAAGAGTGCTAACATTTTGATCTGGGACTAGGTCCCTATAAGAAATTCCAAATGATTATCTTGAGTTGTTTTTTGAACTTTGTTTTCTCCCTTTACATTACTATGTATGAGTACCTGCATAAAAAATATAAGACTTGTTTCCTGGAGCTTTCCTTAGGAGGAAACTTAGAGAAAAAAATTTCTAATTAGGTGGGTTGGAGAGAATGAGAGGTTAGGGTCCTTAGGGATTAGTTAATCTTACTTAGAATACTCTAAATGATGTAGTTTTGGATTTAAAAATTAGAAAAGACTTAAAAGTCCATGATTAAAAATTATCATATGTCATTTATGGACTATAGATCTCCGTCCATAGATATCAGGATGAAAATTTGACTTTTTGAAGTTATAATCTGCAAGACCATTCTATAGTCCATAAATCAATGTATGAACCATCCTGTTGGTCAGTAGAAAATATATTGATATTTTGACTTTCTAAACTTTCATTCTAGCAGATCCATCTATATTTAATAGATACATTAATGGGCCATAAAAGTTGTCAATAGAAATTAGAGTTTCCTAAGGCTTATGAAATGGACTTCTTTATATAAGTCTATCCAAAAATCATAAACACTAATATGATCAGTAAACCCTTCTCTTCCTGCACATGGTAAAATGTCCTATCTCTAAAGTTGTTTTGTGACTAAAATCTATGACCCATAATGTAACGATGCAAAATTTTTTGAAATTTGCAATGATTGGTCAAGGTTAGTGTTGAACTCGTCATGGTTGAACTTTGGTAGACATGGGTTGTATTTAAGTGGCCGTATTCAAAGGAATTATTTTAGTGGAAGGTTGTAAGGCCGATTAGGCAGCATAAACTTTGAAAAGCCATATCTATTTGTATGAGATGAACTGTATGGGCCATTATAAATCAAATCAAAGCTCTTCTAGTTATCTTCGTAACACAACTGGTTTCACTCCATTTGGAGCTTGGATGTAGAAGTTATGGCCCTTGCAGTGAGACTGCCCGTATTTAGAAGTATGCTCGAAAAAGGATTCAGAATGGAGTCAAGTGAGAGACCATGGACCGTTTGGTGGTTCACGGTCCGTGGTGTGTCCCGTGATTTTTTCCAGTGAGCTCTCCTAGAGCTTGGACCAAGCCCCAGACCAAGTGGAACTCCACGGACCACTTCAAGGTCTATGTGAGCTTTCACGGTCCGTGAAGGGGCCTGCGAAGTGATCCAGAGAGCCGGTCAAGGCTCGGGGATGGACTCCAAACCAAGTGATGCTCCATGGACCAGTACACGGTCCGTGTGCAGCTACAGGGTCCATGAGACTCCTCGTCAGTTGATCCAGAAAGTCCCCCGAGATTTCAAGCTGAAGCCGAGAATAAGTGTGGTCTCACGGATAGGTTCATGGTCCGTTAACCTGTAGATGACCCATGGCAGCCTTCTGTGAGGCCCTGTTTTGTAATTTTGTCCATTTCATTAATGGTTAATTCGTAATTTGGTTTAATCTTATGCCCTTTTTAGCCTTTCTAAAGTCTCTTAAAGCCCCCAAATCAAACCCTAATCCCCTTTTATTCATTCTAACACTCTTCAACCCTCATCAAAATTCTCTAAATTCACTTGACCTCCATTGATGAAAGCTTGAAGAAATTGGAGAAAATCATCTTTCTTGCAAAATCATCCAATTCTCTAGACTAATCACAAGGTATGTGGGATTGATTCATGGATTCTCTTTCTTCCATGAAGACCCAAGAATCCTTTTCTTTAAATTATGAATTTAAGCTTTCTTTAATTATAGGTTCTTTAAATTTTGATATTTTTAATTGAATGAGTTGTGGGCTGTAAAAATTAGGTAATTTAAGGTTGATTTAAGTTTGAAATTTCATGAAGTGCATTGAAGCTCTCGAAGGTCTAATGTGCATGTCCCTTTAATGGTTTAATATGCATGGGTAAATTGCATTATGCTTTGAATTGGGATTTTCTCATGAATTATGTTGAATTATCTATTGAATTATGGTTGAAGGTTTGAATCCTCTATTACCCATGCACTTGATTCCTCATTCATGGCATAAGCATTGAAGTATGGTTATGATGAAACTCTTGTTAAGGGAATGTCCTTCTTATTATGATATGATATGTTAAGACTTGTGATCACATAGTCTCTTGTTACGGATCTTTGAGCATTCTGGGTGCTTGCACCATTTTGATATGTTATGAAGGCTTGATATGATAAGCTAGGTAGATGAGCTACTTCTATTGCATTGATATGGAAATAGTTTTGGAAATTCTTGTTGGTATTTTAGCCTAAGTATGGATATGGATTTGATATTGATATTGTTTGCCTAATGATGCATGGTTTTGAAAAGAATGAAAACCCTCCGTTCGAAAAGCTTGCATGTATATATGTATTTCTATGGGATGAGACTTAGCACCGAGGGATTGGAGTCGGGGTGGACTATCTCCAAGTGTTCATACTCATTTCCGTCAAACCATGTGCCAACATGGGATTTCTCCCTAGATGGGATGACTTGTTATGTTTTCCCTTGTTGAAGGGTGACTAGGGATCTACTTGGAAAGTAGTCTGAATCTAAGTAGTAGCTCGCTCGGGTTTCCTCTATTGTCGATTGAGGTCACATCCCTGCTATGGTATAATTCGTAGGTTGCATTTCATGCATCATGGCATGGCATATTATTATGATATACTTATGTTTTGACTATGTGCACTCCTTTCGAATCACTTGTCCCCTTGTCATATTGCTTGGTCATATTATTATGTCATATGCATGGCATGCCCACATACTTAGTGCATATTATGTGATAACCCATGCTCTTTGTCTACATGTTCTAACCATTTAGAGATCGGTGACAACCTCTATCTCTCGTTGGACGGCGAGTGACATCCTTGAAGCTATTTGCTTGTGGTGAGCCTTTTTGTTCAAGGGCAATAACTACTTTCTATCTTCCTTGTATCATTTTATTTTTATACTTTACGACTTGAGGGTGAGCCCGGATTATGTTGAGGCCCCGTTCTATCTAATATAGAGGCTATATTGGAGATGTTAAACTCTTGCACGTTGTATTATATTTTGTTGAGATATTATGACTATTGAGATTGTATTATGGTAATGATGTTTCGATTATGCTTATGATTATGTATTGAAATTGTAAATGTTGGGAGTGTGCTTATGTGGAAAGTCCCCTAACCCGGTTTGCCCCCATAGCTTGAGTCCTACTTACCCGCTCCTTAGAAATACTTGTTTATGTGATCCATGTTCCTCCCATTCCCGGTAACATCCCCATAGCTTGAGTCCAAAGCCCCATTCTCCCTAGAAATATGTGCTATGTATTTATTTTTGCACGCTTCCAAACTGATGATGTGAGTAATGATACTATGATGAATTGATCAAGGAATTTCGAGTTCTCCTTTGCCATGTCACATCTAGGCCCCCTTCCAGGTTGTGACACATAAAATAATTTATATGTGGTAGAATTAGTTTATAAATCTCAAGCTTGATTTCTAATTTTCCAAAGTCTTGTCTACAGATGATTTCCATGTTTAATTATTACGTTTATGTCTCATAAATCTTGTCCATTAATCCCAAATATTTCAAACTTTAAATTTCTTCCAATCTTTTTTTATCTTATTTGAGTTGGCATTGAGGTGTTACAATATTTCTATCATGACACAATCAAGTTCCTAGGTATGACACAGTGATTAGAAACCTTGAGGAAACCTCAACCAAGCCTCTTATTATATCAAGAATACATAAGGTAAGTGAAAGAAACAAACATGTAAAAGTAATAGTGGAAAATATCTAAAAGTCATGGCTAGATGACACAGACTCTTTTATATGAGTTGTCTAAAAGGCTTCTAAACATAGATAAGATGCTAGGACAGGGCCTAGATAACTCGAAGTCTAAATGAACAAATAAAAAGCATAGTAAATAAGAAATCATAGAATGTCCTCAAAACATGAAGATTCACCAACTTCTAGCTTCAATGAAATCTAAAGGCTAGCCTCAAAAAGTACGAGCGTGACAACACCTACATTATAATACTATGTAGGTGAAAAAAGTATGTGTTAGTATGTTTGAATTTACTAAGTATGTAAGAAATTCAAAGTAATGAAACATAAGTCATGATATGTAATTGATCAGCTGTAAATTGCATAATAGATGTGCTACCAAAACAAAAGTAAAACATGGATATGGTCAATGCATAATAAAATTATCATTGAAATCATAAAAGGACATGGATCTTAAATAAAGAAACATAAATCATGAGAGGATTCAATATTTGTGGGATAGCAACCATAATCGAAAATTAGACCATGTGAGCTATTACATGGAATCCTAATATCTTCTCATACAACATAAAAAAAGGAATTTACTTACTGAAGTAGATTTTATCCCGCTAAGAAGGTTTCATAAACATGTGTTATTTATGGATCCACAAGCTGGCCATATTGGCAATAACCCTACTGTGGAAACGTATATGGGACTAGAAATTACTTTTAAGGACCCCTTAGGTCTAGTCCCCATCTCTAAGTCCACTCGGTGTTAAGTCAAAATCCCACAAAATACTTATCATAATAATGAGTCACACTTATCATAGAATTATAAGACTTGTCATAAATCATAGTTCATGCTTGTTATAGGCCATGGGACATAACATGTAAAAAAGTAATCGATAGCTACCAATCCAATTCCTAAAACTTACTCATAATATGCACATTTCATGTAATTCATATAATGTGGGTGTAGACCTTCGATCGTTATGAATCCTGCATCCATATAGAGTGTTATTAGGCTCAAACGTCACCCTTTTCATAAACTTTCTTGAAAGGCTCGTAAATTCATAATCATGACTTGTTATGATAAACTAGAGTAGAAGTATAGGTTCACATGTAGTCAACTTAAAATTATGTCATTACAGTAAAATCATGCACAATCATATAAAATAACATATTGAATCATAATTCAAAAAACCCATATCGAATTTTATGAACCCTAGCTAGCATGTAGGAGAATTTGCATGAAAATCCTTGAAATCATGTAAATAATAACAATTCATGCATAATTAGATTCATAACCATAATATAAAAGATAATTCATGCGATCGGATGAGAGAACATGAGAATCCATAAAGTTCATAGTTAAATTTGGTAGGAAAATTGAGAGTTTGTTGGGCTCCATTAATGATAAGGATCCAAGGATAAATATCTACATACCTTGATAGTAATCCTAGAAGAGATATGAGAGGATTAATTGGGGAACGTAAAATCTTAGCTTGTCCTTGAAGGAATCTCTTTAAGAAGATGAATTTGGAGAGAATTTAGGAATTTAGGTGAGAAATTGGGGAATGGGGTGGAAGTGTAGTACATAAACGATTATAGGATGTTTTATAGGGACAAAACGAACATAATTTAGGGGTTAGGTTTATAGGAAAGGCTCAAAATACCCCTAATTAAAACTTGTCGAAATAGAAATATGAACCCCATCTATGGGTCATAATCCTATACATGGCTCTTATACATAGTTTGTTGAGCCTAGTCCAAAATCAACTCTATAAATCTAAACGACGACACCATTCTATGTGCCCATCTCATATTTTACAACCCATAGAATCCCTTTGTAATTAAAGTGTTGCGACCTTTAAATCCAGATCAATTGATGGATTGAGAGCACGACTCATAAAAAGATTGATAGCTTTTAGACACTCATTTGTAGACTTTCTTAAAATTACAAATTTGCCTAAGTGCTAGGGTGTTTTATGAGCCCCAACTATCGCTCTTGAAACAATTTATGTCCTGTTCTATTGGGTCATACAAAAATATTTGCAACCTTTAATTTTCCCAACCTTGATGAATAATGCATGGATCGTTTCTATGGGTCATGTTTCTATCCATGACTCGTACCTATCTCTCATGGTTTCATCAAATTTTCCCAAGTCCTAATGCCCCTACGATCTCCCTTCTATGACCTATGGTTCCATCTACTAGTCGTAAATCGACTCATGGAACATGCACCAAAAGACTTTTTCTGTAACATTGTCCTTATTCCAATTTTCCAACTTCGGGGACAATATCTCTCCCTTGAAAACATTCATCCTCAGTAAAAGCTAGCTTGAGTAGAGTAATATAATATCTAACAGCCCTATGTGAATGTAAGAATGCAAATTAAATGTAAAATTCATGAAATCTTACGAACTTACATAAAACATAGCTTAAAATCAATTTCATGAACATGCATACATATGAAATGACATGGTAAGGCTAAAATGTTGGAATTTAGAGGAGTAGATTATGAATAAATGGGTACCTTAGGCTAAAACAGAAGGTAAAAGATAAGAATAATACTTTATCATATCCACTTTGACCTCCCATGTCGCACTTTCAACCTCTCGTTTCCTCCATAAGACCTTAACGAATGCAAGTTCCTTATTTCACAATTTCTGGATTGCCGGTGTAAAATTTCAACCAGAACCTCCTCCTAAGTCAAACTCTCTTTAACATCGACCCTCTCCAAAGGCACAATTGAGCTAGGATCACTAACACACTTCCTCAACAAGGACATATGAAATATCTTATGCATCGATGCCAACTCCATAGCTAAATCTAACTCATAGGAAACCTTACCAATATGACTTAGAATATTATATAGCCCTACATATTAGGGACTACGCTATTCTTTTTTATCCAAAACACATAACACCCTTCATTGGAAAAAATTTCAAGTAAACCAAATCATCATTATCAAATTCATGCTTCCTTCTTCTTACATTTAAATATGAATTTTAGTGGATTTAGGGACCCTTTAAATGTCTCTAATGAGCCTTACCTTTTCCATAGAATCAAATACCAATTTGGGTCCTATCAATGCTACCTCATCTACTTTGAACCATCCAATGGGAGACCTACATATCCTATTATACAAAGCCTCTAGAAGAGCCATTTGGATGTTATCATGGGAACTATTGTCATAAGAAAACACAATCCATAGTAGATGAGCATCCTAATAATAATTGTAATAATGTGAACATGCTCTCAACATGTCTTTCAAAGTTTGGATTGTTCTTTTGGCTTGTTCATCAGTTTGAGGGTGAAAATGGTACTTCGCTTAACTTTTATACCTAGATCCTTTTAAAAAGACTTAAAAAATATGAAGTGAATTGAATATCATGATCTGAATTATTGACAAAAGAATGCTACAAAGCTTTACCAACTCTCGAATATAAAGTTTTTCATAATCTTTGGAACTATAACAAGTCTTAAAGGGTAGAAAATGGGTTGATTTAGTCATTCTATGCACTACAACCTGAATTCAATCAGGTTGTCTATGGGTAGGAAATTATTTTGTTATAAAGTCTATATTCATATTCTCCAACTTCCAAGATGGTATTTCAATGCCTTGATCTAGACCTCCCAGCTTTTGATGCTCTACTTTCACTTGTTGATAATTCAGACATTCTGCCAAAAATTTTGTTATGTCCTTCATACCATTCCTCCAATATACTTCCCTCAAGTCTCTATACATTTTGATGGTTCTCAAAAGAACAGAATATCAAGAACTATAGGGATTTTCTTAATATTGGTTCCCTTAGGCCATCAACAATAGGTACACATATGTGATCTTGATAACGAAGTACCCCATCACTCTCTTGGGAGAAAACCTGGCTCTTCTTTTTGGCAACTGACTTCTTCAACTAAACTAAAATCAAATCAATGTCTTTCTTGTCCTTCGCATCCTCTAATAGAGAGGATTCCAAACTATTATGGATAAGTAATCCAACTTCATTAGAGTTGACCAACAATATACCCAAACGAGCCAACCTATGCACAACTTTAATCAACTCTTTCTTTTCATCATAAACATGGGAAACACTATTCATGAATAGTTGACTTAAAGAAACACAACCACATTCTCCTTGCTCAGATGGTACAACACACACATGTCATAGTCCTTTAGTAACTTAAGCTACCTCTTTTGTTGAAGGTTCATGTCCTTTTGGTTAAACACATATTATAGGCTCTTATGATTAGTGAATATGTTAACGTTCACACTATAAAGATAGTGATGTCAAACCTTCAAGGAAAACACAACCACCGCTAATTTAAGATCATGGATGGGATAATTTCTATCAACACTTTAAGTTTCCTAGAGGCGTACGTTATGAGCTTTCCATGTTGCATCAACATAGATCCCAATCTAACCCGTGAGACATCATAATGCACTACAAACCCATTCAAAAATATTAATATAGAGGCTGAAGTAAGATGATCCTTTAATGTTTGAAAATATTTATCACACCCATCTGACTATTAAAACTTCACCTTCTAATGGGTCAACTTAGTCAAGAGTTATTCAGTAGATGAAAATGCATCCACAAACCTATAATGACCTTCTAGGTCATTTTGAGCTTATCAGTCAAAATTACTAATTTTTTCCTTTCATAAGGTGCTTTAGATCTATTTTGAACTATCTGTTGGAACTAAGATCTTATGTTTTAAAAGTGGAAAATATGAGTATTGGCATTTTTGAAAGCTTAAGTTGTTGAAAAAGTGAGTTTTTGCATCATTTTGAGTTTCAGAAATCAAATTGGAAATTTGTTAATTCTATTAGCTCAGAAACGTTAAATTTGGTCTAGGAGAAGTGATAGGACTAAATTTGGAGTTAAAATAGAGATTTTGGACCAATAGTTACATTTTCAGTTAGTTTTAGAACCTACGTTTGACTTTGGTCAACATTCGGAGTTCAAAAGCTCTAATAGAAATTTTGATAGTTTTAGTAGTTCTGGATAGTGAAAGTAATGCTATAATTGTTCTCATTATATTTTTTGGAATTTCTGAGGGCAGTTTTGGTATCTTGAGTTTCAACTAGTTTGAACAAGCTTTACCGGTAACTATGTTGAGAAGACCTCAAAATTGAATTTTGATAATTGCATTGAGTCTGGATTGTTGTTGTTGGTAGGGATACATGTCTGGATTGTTGTTGTTGGTAGGGATACATGTCTGGTTTGTGCATATTGGGATTTGAACGAATCCCAAGGGTCCATTCCGAGTTGAAAAATATAATTGGTTTTCTTATTTGGTGCAGCCCCCCATTACTCCGCATTCGCAACATAGGGGACTGCATTTGCGGAGGTATATGTAAGTTGACCACTATATTCATGGATCACCCATCCACATTCGTGAAGAAAAGAATTTGTTCCCTCTATATTTGCGGGCCCCATCACCACATTCGAAGATATCAGCACTTCCTTGGTTCTGCATTCGCGGATTCCTCTCCGCATTCACAAAGTCTTCATGCCTGAATAGTTTTAATCATGAAAACACCTATTTCCTGCATTTTTAACATTTGCACGCTTTTTTGGGCAATTTATGAGTGAGATGTTTTAGGGAAAACTTTTTGGTATGTGATTTTATCTTCAAATTAATTAATTCTTATTACTTTTCTCTTGATTTTATCTTGAATTTCATGACTTTGAATGATTAAAATAGGGATTTTCATGCCTAGGATTTGGAAACTTTAAATGTTGACTTCTCCAATTTGAGCTCAATTTTAGTGGTATTTTCACCCACAAACTCTTTTTCTCACATAGAATAATAATTTCTAGTCAATTTACAGATTCATGAACCTCATAATTTAGTCCTACTTTTGATCATTTTATCCCTAAGCCCAATTCGTGCCAATATGAGTGTCAGAATTTATCTCTTGACGTATAGTATTTATTCTTGAAAGTGGTTGATTGATTCTAGTTCGATTGTGGAGGCTTGATTGATCAAAATCATAGTTTGAATGTGGTTTTAGCATTGAGGAAGGTTCGAGTAATCTTGTTGGACTGGATTTGAGTTATTGGATATGTTTGGGTGATAATTGTAAGATGTGGATTATTTCATGAGTAATTTGATCGATATGTTAGTAATTTGGTAAATATATGACATGGGCTATATTAGAATTGGAGTAAATTGGGAATCTGTTGGCAAACTGAGATGTATTCTTGAGATTTGAGATCATTTTTTATGTTATTGTGATAATATGAGACTTGTGATATCATTTGGAAAACTTTGTGGTAATAGATGGTGCTTGAGATACTTGTGGGAATCATGTGCATATTTTGGGAGTTGTGTAGTCCAATATTATCGGTATACTTGTTTATTGGTGAGAGTGTTGTGATTTGAGACATGTTGATGGTTTATGGTACCAGTTGTGACACTTGGTATCTCCTTTTTTATCCTATTCTTATTATTTAATAGTTATCTTATTATTTTATGGTCTTACACATTGATTTGTGGCATTGGCATGCATTCTCTTCATGTTACATCTGTACCACCTCTTGACCACGCGAAGATGGTAAGGATTAAGATATTATACCATCTTTTATAAAAAATAAACCTTGACCACGCAGACGTGGCAAGGGTGAGATTGTACTAATTTTATTGTACCATCTTTTATAAAACCCTTTGACCACACGGAGGTGGCAAGGGAGATTCTGTTCCATTTTTTAAAACCCTTGACCATGAAAAGGTGAGAATGTAGAGATATTGTGATTGAGAGATTCAGTACATGGTCTATGAGGCCCTCTAGGTTCTACCTGGTAGTTTTAGCTCGATTGATGTGTACACCGGTAGTGTGATACTTGTGATTCAACCCCATGTATTGCATCCATATATCTCATTTGCATTGCATCATTATTT
>JBCEWC010003366.1:0-30558 GCA_038996855.1 Solanum aculeatissimum
GAAATATTTTGTGGTTTTCAAGATTTCAAGAGTCAAGACAAACAAGAAGGGTGTTGTGATCGTGTCTAATATTTTGTGGCGTTTTAAATTTGATTACTTGTGTTTTGAAATATTTTGGAAACATTTCAATGTATTTTGAAAAGATTTGGATTTTGGAGACATATGAATGTGTTTATGTATTTTGAAGTGCAAATTGGAGTGAAAACTAAAGTTATTTTAATTGAAATCTATTTTTTGACGTGTTGGTTGTTGATGCCTGTTGGGCGCTGGCGGCTGTTGATTACTGTGCTGGCTGCTGCTGCCTGCTGGCTGCTGCTGGCTGCTGGCTGCTGGTTGCTGCTGCTGCTGCTGGTGGCTGCTGGCTGCTGGCTGTTGCTGCTGCTGGCTGCTGGTTGCTGCTGGTTGCTGGTTGCTGCTGGCTGCTGCTGTCTGTTGGTTGCTGCTGGTTGCTGGTTGCTGCTGGCTGCTGCTGGTTGCTGCTGGCTGCTGCTGGTGGCTGCTGGTTGTTGCTGGCTGCTGGCTGCTGCTGCTGCTGCTGGTGGCTGCTGGTTGCTGCTGGCTGCTGGCTGCTGGCTGCTGGTTGTTGGTTGCTGCTACTGGCTGCAGGTTGTTGGTGGCTGTTGCTGGCTGGTGGCTGCTGGTGGCTGGTGGCTGCTGCTGGCTGGTGGGCTGGTGGCTGCAGGTTGGAAACATCAAAGTGAAGAATGCAATGGAAGAGCAGTGAAGCACTGAAGCTGCACTGCAAATTGGGAAGTGCAAATTGAAATTGTTTTTAATTTTTAATTGGCACCGAAAAGCCATTTTAAAAACACCGAAATAAACTGAACCAAAGTTGAAAAAACCGAACCGAACCGATCTAGTTTGGTGCGGAGTATGGTGCACACGTTTTCAAAACCGAAGAACCGAACCGAAATTTACTAAAACCGAACCGAAGAACCGAACGTCCACCCCTAAATAAAAGGTATACCCAAAATGATTTCTTCTTTGATATTTTTTATTATAACAATATCATTTGATAAACAAATACCATTGTTGCAAATATGAGCATTTGACAATGTCTAATTTATAACTATACGCTCTCCTGTAGCGCTGTATAACCTGGTTGTACCATTTTGAAGATACTTGGTAGGAATTAATCCTTCAATGATGCAGTCCCTATCTGCTCCACTGTTAAGTAAAGCAATCTTGTTAAGGAAAAGATCATTAATAACCAACTTAATAAGAATATGCGAGCTCTGTGGCTTAATTTTAGTAATAACATCTAAACCTGGAGCGACTTCATTGTCAGAATCAAACTCTTGATCTGAGTCAAAATTCTTAATTCCTGAAGTTCCTTCCATGGGGTTATTGATGTCTTTGAAAAGCTTATTTGTCAAAGAATCAATTTCTATTTTAAGAAGTATGTTCTTAACATCCTTTAACTCTTCTTTGAGTTCTTTGACTTTTCTTTTGAGATCATCTAAAGATGGAGCCTTTTTGTCATCAAATCTTTTCATGATATTTTTCATGTTAAAAGGGGTGACCTGAGGCTGATCATCCTTTTGATGAGAGACTAATTTTTGAAGCTCTAGTAGATATTTCTTCTTGGCTTCATCATCCTTAATATGTTCGATGGTGGCGAACAAAGTTTCTTCAGTACTTTCAGAGAGTACTTTAATGGATTTTGAATCACATAGGCAGAATGGACCTTCACAGTCGCAACCTGCAGATTCTTCTTCCTCAGAATCTTGGGCGACATTGATGTATTCATCATCACTGTGATCTCTTTCTGACTCCGATTCTGATTCGGATTCTTCTTCTTCTATAATAGAGAAGAGCTTTGCTTTAGTTTCGTCATCAACTGCAAGAAGATTGATTTTCTTTTTCTTCTTCTTGTTTCTGGGGCAATCCCTAGAGTGATGACCCTTTTTGTGACATATCCAGCATGTCTCTTCTGGAGTGGAAGTTTTTTTGGAAGATTTTCTTTTAAATCTCCCTTTAGGTTTATCACCATTTGTCTTAAAAGATCCTTTTCTCTTCTTAACATATTTGCCTGATCTTTCCTTTTTACCAGGCTTCCTTGCTGAAGGAGGTTTGAGTGAGGGAAAACCAAAGTCTCGGCAAAAACTTCCCAGCTCAAATGATATCATTTTTTGGTCATTCTTAAGTTGTTCCTTTAACTTAAGATCTGTACATAGCTCCATGGCTACAAAGTTTACAATACTGACCAAATCACCATTTGATAGGATGGCGTAAGGTATTTTTCCTTCACACCTATCTTTGATCTTTGATCTGACCTTTTCTGCAAAATGGGTTGGGAGACCACTAATAAATCTTTCTTTCCAGAAATCATTATTGCAGTCCTCTCTTATCATGACTTTGTTGATGAACATATCTTTATACCATCTAAAGTCAGTCAATTTTTTGCAATGAAGGTTATTGAGAATCTCAAGGCTCCTATCTTGGAAGAGTCTAGGTTCTCCTACAAAATGTTTTGCGATGCTATAGATCAAAGTGTTGGTAGCATCCTCAGTCACAACTTCTGTGGTTGTGGACATTCCATTTTTAGTCTTGGTGACCAATTTATTGACGTCTGCATTGACTATGTTGAATTTGTCCTGATCAGTGAGATAATTATCCCACCAATGCTTAAGGGTGCCGGTAAATCCAGCAATAACTCTGTTAGCAGCTTGCTTATCAGAGGCTCCTCTCATTTTATAGGCAGTTATGGAAATGCCTATTTCCTGAAGCTTGTTATATATTTGATCTTCTGCCATTCCATCAATGTTCCATTCATTGATTCCAATTCCATCTGTGGAGGAGGCAGGGTGAAATATATCTTCCTCAAACTGTACGTCAGGGAAGTACGACCTGGGATAATAATTGTGCTTATGTGGATACCTACTTTGGGTAGAGGATTGTAAAGCACTAACAAACTTTCCTTTGGACACATTTAGCTTGGAAAGTTGTTAGCTGATCTTATCTAAAAGATCGGAGGATTTACTGAAGTCTTAGGCTAACTCCGGGAAAGCTTCTTTGGAGAACTCAGGGATTCTAATGATGGAGTTTGTATCTATGTGAATACCAGGCTTAGAAGAACTGGGTTTTTCTACAAAAACACTAGTCTGCTTGATAGTGTTTCTAGTCTCTTCAATTTGTTTGGAGACAACATGAAGCACCTGATTGGTGTAGTTTTTTTGCTCAAGTATTTTGTTAACATCTTGAGCTGTAATGAGAGCTCCTTCTTTGTCAGATGGCTTCTTGAAGGGACAGGCTTTCAAGATTTATTTCCTATAAGGAATGTTCAATCCTTCTAGAGGAGGAGTAACACTGTCATCTACTTGTTCTTTAGAATACCATCTTTGAACAAGTCCTAGCAGGGTAGATTTGGTATTATCTATTTGTCCTGTACATTCAAACCATTTGAAGAATTCAATTTCCATTTTGAATCTCTTCATGTCTTTATACCATTTATCTCTGAATGCTTTCCTTTGATCCAGAGTATAAGTAGCCTTGTACCAATCAATATTGGTTTTATGTTCAGGGGATTTCCACCATTTTATGAGGAGTTTTTCATTGAGAGTAAAATTATATTCCGAGGTGACAACATCGATAGAACTAACCTTCTTTATGACTAGGATTCATTTCACAAGGGGTACGCCCGCACATCGAATTTTGAGCCATCCGGAATCGACCCAGGCCATTAATTGGGTTTTTAGGTGATCGTGTTCGGTTTGGTCCGCGAATCGAGATTCGACTGTCTTGGGCTCTGGTCGGCCCATTAATAGGGTTAAGACCGATTCAAAATCGGGTAGGCCCGCGCATCTGATTTCGAGCCGTCCGGAATCGACCCAGCCCATTAATTGGGTTTCCAGGTGATCGTGTTTGGTTCGGTCCGCAAATCGAGATTCAGCTGTCTCAGGCTCGGGCCTACCTATTAATAGGGTGATGACTGGTTCGGGACTCGGGTAGACCAGGGCATCGTGTTTCAAGCCATCCGGACTCATCCGGGCCCATTAATCGGTTTTCTAGGTGATCGTGTTCGGTTCGGCCCGTGAATCGAGATTCGACCGTCTCGGGGTCAGGCCGACCCATTAATAGGATTAAGACCGATTTGGACTCGGGTAGGCCCGCCCATCAGATTCGAGCCATCCGAAATCGACCCGGCCCATTAATCGGGTTTCCAGGTGATCTTGATCGTGTTCGGTTAGGTCCGCGAATAGAGATTCGACCATCTCGGGCTCGGGTTCGGGCCAGCCCATTAATAGGGTTAAGACCGATTCAAACTCGGGTAGGCCCGCGTATCGGGCTTCGAGCTGTCCAGACTCGGCCCGACCCATTAATCGGGTTTCCAAGTGATCGTGTTCAGTTTAGCCTGCGAATCAATATTCGACCGTCTCGTGCTCGGGCTAGTCCATTAATAGGGTTAAGACTGGTTCGGACATGAGTAGTCCCGCGCATCAGATTTCAAGCCATTGGGAATCGACCCGGGCCATTAATCAGATTTCCACGTGATCGTGTTCGATTCGGTTCGCGAATCGAGATTTGACCATCTCGGGCTCGGTCCAAGGCCAACCCATTAATAGGTTTAAGACCGGTTCAGACTCGGGTAGGCCCGCGCATCGGATTTCGAGCCGTTCAAAATTGACCCAACCCATAAATTGGGTTTCCAGGTGATCGTGTTCGGTTAGGTCTGAGAATCGAGATTCGACCGTCTCGAGCTCAGAACAGCACATTAATAGGGTTAAGACCGGTTTGGACTCAGGTAGGCCCGCGCATCAGGTTTCAAGCCGTCAAGATTTAGCCCGACCCATTAATTAGGTTCTAGGTGATCGTGTTCGGTTCGGCCCATGAATCAAGATTCGACCGTCTCGGGCTTGGCCCGGCCCATTAATAGGGTTAAGATCGATTTGGATTGGGTAGGCCCGCGCATTGGATTTTGAGCCGTTCGGAATCGACCTGACCCATTAATCGGGTTTCCAGGTGATCTTGTTCAGTTCAGTCCGAGATTCTAGATTCGACCATCTCGATATCGGGCCAGCCCATTAATAAAGTTAAGACCGGTTCGAACTTGGGTAGGCCCACGCATCAGGTTTCGAGCCGTCCAGACTCGGCCCGACCCATTAATTAGGTTTCTAGGTGATCGTGTTCGGTTCGGTCCGCGAATGGAGATTCAATCATCTCGGGCTCGGGCCACCCCATTAATAGGGTTAAGACCGATTCAGACTCGGGTAGGCCCGCGCATCGGATTTCGAGCCATTCGAAATTGACCCAGCCTATTAATCGGGTTTCTAAGTGATCATGTTTGGTTTGGTCCGAGAATCGAGATTCGACCATCTCGGGCTCGGGCCAGTCCATTAATAGGGTTAAGACCGGTTTGGACTCGGGTAGGCCCGCGCATCGAGTTTGGAGCCGTCCGGACTCATCCCGACCAATTAATCGGGTTTCCGAGTGATCATGTTCGATTTGGCCAGCGAATAGAGATTCGACCGTCTCAGGCTCGGGTTGGCCCATTAATAGGGTTAAGACTGGTTCGGACTCGGGTGGGCCCACACATCGGATTTCGAGCCGTCCGGACTCGGCCAGGCCCATTAATCAGGTTTCCTGGTGATCGTGTTTGGATTGGCCCGTGAATCGAGATTCGACCGACTCGAGCTCGGGCCGACCCATTAATTGGGTTAAGACCGGTTCAGACTCGGGTAGGCCCGCGCATCGAGTTTTGAGCTGTCTGGACTCGGCTCGGCCTATTAATCGAGGTTCTTGGCGATCGTGATCGGTTCGGCCAGCGAATCGAGATTCGACAGGCTCGGGCCGGCCCATTATAGGGTTAAGATCGTTTCGGACTCGAGTAGGCCCGCGCATCGGGTTTCGAGACATTCGGACTCGGCCTGACCTATTAATCGGGTTTCTAGGTGATTGTGTTCATTTTGGCCCGCGAATCGAGATTCGACCGGCTCGGGCTGACCCATTAATAGGGTTAACACTGGTTCGGACTCAGGTAGGCCTGCGCATTGGGTTTCAAGCCGTCCGGACTTGACCCCAACCATTAATCGGGTTTCTAGGTGATCGTGATCGGTTCGGCCCGCGAATCGAGATTTGACCGTCTCGGGCTCGAGCCGGCCCCTTAATAGGGTTAAGACCGGTTTGGACTCGGGTAGCCGCGCGCATCGGGTTTTGAGCTGTCCAGACTCGGCCTGGTGCATTAATCAGGTTTCCAGGTGATCGTATTTGGTTCGACCCGCGAATCGAGATTCATCCGTCTCAGACTCGGATCGACCCATTAATAGGGTTAAGACCGGTTCAGACTCGGGTAGGCCACACATCGAGTTTCTAGCCATTCGAACTCAGCCCCGCCCATTAATCGGGTTTCCAGGTGACCGTGTTTGGTTTGTCCCGCGAATTGAGATTCGATCGACTCGGGCTCGTGCCGGCCCTTAAATAGGGTTAAGACCAGTTCGGACTGGGGTAAGCCCGCGCATCGAGTTTTGAGACGTCTGGACTCAGCTCAACCCATTAATTGGGTTTCCAGGTGATTGTGTTCGATTCGGCCCGCGAATCGAGATTCGACTATCTCGAGCACGGGTCAGCCCATTAATAGGGTTTAGACCGGTTCGGACTCGGGTAGGCCCGCGCATCAGATTTTGAGCCATCCAGAATCGACCCGGCCCATTAATCGGATTTTCAGGTGATCGTGTTAGTTTCGATCCGCAAATCAATATTCGACCATCTCGGGCTCGGGCCAGCCCATTAATAGGGTTAAGCCGGTTCGGACTCGGCCGACCTGTGCATTGGGTTTCGAGCCATCTGAACACGGCCCAGCCCATTAATCAGGTTTCCAGGTGATCGTGTTCGGTTCAGCCCACGAATCGAGATTTGACCTGCTCAGGCTCGGGCCGGCCCATTAATAGGGTTAAGATCGATTCAAACTTGGGTAGGACCGCGCATCGAGTTTCGAGCCGTCCAGACTTGGCTCGGCCCATTAATCGGGGTTCCAGGTAATCGTGTTCGGTTTGGCCCGCGAATCGAGATTCGACCGACTCGGACTCCGGCCGGCCCATTAATATGGTTAAGACCAGTTCGGATTCGGGTAGACCTGCGCATCAGGTTTCGAGCCGTCCATACTCGACCCAGCACATTAATCTGGTTTCTAGGTGATTGTGGTCGGTTTGTCCCGTGAATCGAGATTCGACCGTCTCGGGCTCAGGCCAACCCATTAATAGGGTTAAGATCGGTTCGGACTCGGGTAGGCACGCACATCGGATTTCGAGCCATCTGGAATCAACCCGGCCCATTAATCGGATTTCCAGGTGATCGTGTTCATTTCGGTCATTGAATCGAGATTCGACCGTCTCGGGCTTAGTCCGGCCCATTAATAGGGTTAAGACCGGTTCAGACTCGGGTAGGCCCGCGCATAATATTTCGACCCATTCAGAATTGACCTGCCCATTAATCGAGTTTCCAGGTGATCGTGTTCGGTTTGGTCCGTGAATCGAGATTCAACCATTTCGGGCTCTTGTCGGCCCATTAACAGGGTTAAAATCAGTTCGGACTCGGGTAGGCCCGCGCGTTGGATTTCAAGCCATCCGGAATCGACCCGTCCCATTAATCGGGTTTTCAGGTGATCATTTTTGGTTCAGCTCACGAATCGAGATTCGACCGTCTTGGACTCTGGCTGACCCATGAATAGAGCTAAGACCGGATAGGACTAGAGTAGTCCCGCACATCGGGTTTCGAGCCATCCGGAATTGACCTAGCCCATTAATCGGGTTTCTAGGTGATCGTGTTTTGTTCAGCCCGCGAATCAAGACTTGACAGTCTCAGGCTCGGGCCGGCCCATTAATAGGGTTAAGGCCAGTTCGGACTCGGGTAGGCTCGCGCATCGGGTTTCGAGCCATCCAGACTCGGCCCGACCCATTAATCAGGTTTCTAGGTGATCGTGTTCGGTTCGGCCCAAGAATCGAGATTCGTCTTTCTCAAACTTGGGCCGATCCATTAAAAAGGTTAAGACTGGTTCGGACTCGGGTAGGCCCGCACATTGGATTTCTAGTCATCCGAAATCGATCCGGCCCATTAATCGGGTTTTCAGGTGATCGTGTTTGGTTCGGTCCAAGAATCAAGATTCGACTGTCTCGGGCTCGGGCCAACCCATTAATAGGGTTAAGATCGGTTCGGAATTGGGTAGGCCCGCGCATCGGGTTTCAAGCTGTCCGGACTCATCCCGGCCCATTAATCGGGTTTCCAAGTGATTATGTTCGGTTCGGCCTGCGAATCGAGATTCGACCGTCTCGGGCTCGGGCCAGCCCATTAATAGGGTTAAGACCGGTTCAGAATCGGGTAGGCCCGCACATCAGATTTTGAGCCGTTTGGAATCAACTCGGCCCATTAATCGGGTTTCCAGGTGACCATGTTCGGTTCAGTCCCCGAATCGATATTCGACCATCTCAGGCTCGGGCTGGCCCATTAATAGTGTCAAGACCGATTTGGACTCGGGTAGGCCCGCGCATCGGGTTTCGAGTCGTCCTGACTCGGCCCGGCCCATTAATTGGGTTTCCAGGTGATCGTGTTCGGTTCGATCCGTGAATCGAGATTCGACCATCTCAGGCTCGGGCCGTCCTATTAATAGGGTTAAGACCGGTTCGGACTCGGGTAAGCCCGCGCATTGGATTTCAAGCTGTTCGGACTCAGCCCTGCCCATTAATCGGATTTCCAGGTGATCGTGTTGTTTTGGTCCGCGAATCGAGATTCGACTATCTCGGGCTCGGGCCCACCCATTAATAGGGTTAAAACCGGTTCGGACTCGAATAGGCCCACGTATCGAGTTTCGAGCCGTCTGGACTCTGCCCGGCCAATTAATCAGGCTTACAGTTGATCAAGTTCGATTTGGCTCGCGAATCGATATTTGACCATCTCGGGCTCGGGTAGGCCCGCGCATCAGATTTCTAGCCGTCCGGACTCGGCCCAACCCATTAATCTGGTTTCTAGGTGATCGTGTTCGGTTCGGCCCAAGAATAAAGATTCGACCATCTTGGGCTCGGGCTCGGGCAGGCTTATTAATAGGGTTAAGACTGGTTCGGACTCGGGTAGGCCCGCGAATCAGATTTCGAGCCGTTTGGAATCGATACAACCCATTAATTGGGCTTCCATGTGATCGTGTTCAGTTCGGTCCGCGAATTGAGATTCGATCGGCTCGAACTTAACCCGCCCATTAATAGGGTTAAAACCGGTTAATACTCGGGTAGGACCGCGCATCTGGTTTTGAGCCGTCTGGACTAGGGCCGGCCCAATAATTGGGTTCCCCGGTGATCTTGTTTGGTTCGGCTCGCGAATCGAGATTCGACCATCTCGAGCTTGGGCTAACCCATTAATTGGGTTAAGATCGGTTAGGACTCGGGTAGGCCCGCCCATCAGGTTTTGAGCAGTCCAGACTTAGTTCGGCCCATTAATCAGGTTTCCAGGTAATCGTATTCGGTTTGGCCCGCAAATCGAGATTTGACCAGCTCGGACTCGGGCTGGCCCATTAATAGGGTTTAACACCGGTTCGGACTTGGGTAGGCCCGCGCATCAATTTTCGAGCCGTCCGGACTCGGGCTGGCCCATTAATCAGTTTTCTAGGTGATCGTGTTTGGTTCAATCCGCGAATTGAGATTCGACCGCCTCGGGGCGGCCCATTAATAGGGTTTAAACTGATTCAGACTCAGGTAGGCCCACGCATCGGGTTCCGAGCCGTCCGGACTTGGGCTTACCCTTTAATTGGGTTTCCAGGTGATCGTGGTTGGTTCGGCCCGCGAATCAAGATTCGATCATCTCGGGCACGGGCCGACCCATTAATAGGGTTAAGACCGATTCAGACTCTGGTAGGCTCGCGCATCGGGTTTCGAGCCATTCGGACTCGGCCTGTCCCATTAATCGGGTTTCCAGGTGATTGTGTTCGGTTTGGTCCATGAATCGAGATTCGACCAGCTCGGGCTCGGGCCCGGGTCGGCCCATTAATAGGGTTAAGACGGGTTCGGACTCGGGTAGGCCCGCGCGTCGGGTTTTGATCCATCCAAACTCGGTCTGGCCCATTAATTGGGTTTCCAGGTGATCGTGTTCAGTTCAGCCAGCGAATCGAGATTCAACCTGCTCGGGCTCGGGCCGGCCCATTAATAGGGGTAAGACCGGCTCAAACTCGGGTAGGCCTGCTCATCGGGTTTCTTACCATCCAGATTTGGCCCAGCCTATTAATCGGGTTTCCAAGTGATCGTGTTCGGTTTGGACCATAAATCGAGATACGACCGGCTCGAACTCGGCCCACCCATTAAAACGGTTAAAACCGATTCAAACTCGGGTAGGCTTGCGCATCGGGTTTCGAGCTGTACGGAGTTGGCTCGGCCCATTAATTAGGTTTCCAGGTGATCGTGTTTGGTTTGGCCCACGAATCGAGATTCGATCGTCTCGGGCTCGGGCCGGCCCATTAATAGCGTTAAGACCGACTCAGACTCGGGTAGGCTCGCGCATCGGGTTTGGAGCCATCCGAACTCGGCCCGACCCATTTATCAGGTTTTCAGGTGATCGTGTTCGGTTCGATCCACAAATCGAGATTCAACCTGCTCGGGCTCAGGCTGGCCCATTATTAAGGTTAAATTGGTTCGAACTCGAGTAGGCCCACGCATCGGGTTTCGAGCCATCCGGACTCTGCCCGGCTCATTAATCATGTTTCTAGGTGATTGTGTTTGGTTCAACCCACGAATCGAGATTCGACTGGCTCGGGCTTGGGCCGGCCCATTAATATTTTTAAGACCGATTTGGAAACGGGTAGGCTTGCGCATCGGTTTTCGCGTCGTAAAGACTCGACCCTTCCCATTAATCAAGTTTCCAAGTGATCGTGTTCGTTTCGGTCCGTGAATCAAGATTCCATCTGCTCGGTCTCAGGCCGGCCCATTAGTAGGGTTTAGACCAGTTCAGACTCGGGTAGGCCCGCGTATTGGTTTCGAGCCGTCCGGACTAGACCCGACCCATTAATGAGGTTTCCAAGTGATCGTGTTCGGTTCGGCGCATGAATCGAGATTTGACCGGCTCGGTCTCGGGCCGACCCATTAATAGGGTTAAGACTGGTTCAGACTCGGGTAGGCTCGCGCATCGAGTTTCGATCCGTCCTTACTCGGTCCGGCCCATTAATCGGGTTTCTAGGTGATCATGTTCGGTTCGGCCTGCGAATCGAGATTCGACCAGCTCGGGCTCGCGCTGGCCCATTAATAGGGTTAAGACCAGTTCGAACTCGGGTAGGGCCGCACATCGGGTTTCAAGCTGTTCAGACTCTGTCCGGCCCATTAATCGAGTTTCTAGGTTATCGTGTTTGGTTCGGCCCGTGAATCTAGATTGGACTATCTCGGGCTCGAGCCGGCCCATTAATAGATCAAGACCAGTTCAGACTCGGATAGGCCCGCGCATCAGGTTTCGAGCCATCCGGACTCGCCCCTGCCTATTAATCGTGTTTCCAGGTGATCATGATCGGTTTGGCCATTGAATCGAGTATCGACCGTCTTGGGTACGGGCCTGCCATTAGTAGGGTTAAGACTGATTAGGACTCGGGTAGGCTCACTCATAAGGTTTCGAGCCGTCCGGACTCGGCCCATCCCATTAATCGGGTTTCCAGGTGATCATGTTGGGTTCGGTCCGCGAATCGAGATTCGACCGTCTCGGGCTCGAGCCGACCCATTAATAGAGTTAAGACCAGTTCGGACTCGGGTATGCCCGCGCATCAGGTTTCGAGCCATCTGGACTCGGGCCGACCCATTAATCGGGTTTCCAGGTGATCGTTTTTGGTTTAGCCTGCCAATCGAGATTCGACCAGCTCGGGCTCGGGCCGACCCATTAATAGAGTTAAAACCGGTTTGGACTCGAGTAGGCTCACGCATCGGGTTTCGAGCCGTCCATACTCGGCTTGACCCATTAATCGGGTTTTCAGGTGATCATGTTTTATTTAGCCCGCGAATCGATATTCAACCTGCTCAGGCTCGGGCCGGGCCATTAATAGGATTAAGACCGGTTCGGACTCGGGTAGGCTCGCGCATTTGGTTTCTAGCCATCCGGACTCGGTCTGGCCTATTATTCGGGTTTCCAGGTGATCGTGTTCGGTTTGGCCCATAAATCGAGATACGACAGGCTCGAACTCGGCCCACCTATTAAAAGGGTAAAAACTGGTTCAGACTCGGGTAGGCCCGCGCATCGGGTTTCGAGCCATCCAGACTCGGGCTGACCCATTAATTGGGTTTCCAGCTGATCATGGTTGGTTCAGCCCGCGAATCGATATTCGACCGTCTCAGGCACGGGCCGGCCCATTAATAGGGTTAAGACAGATTTGGACTCGGGTAGGCTCGCGCATCAGGTTTCGAGCCGTTCGAACTCGGCCTGGCCTATTAATCAGGTTTCCAGGTAATCGTGTTTGGTTCGGTCCGCGAATCAAGATTCGATCGGCTCGGTCTCAAGCCGATTTGTTAATAGGGTTAAGACCAGTTCGGACTCGGGTAGGCCCGCGTATCGATTTCGAGCCGTCCAGACTCGGCCCGACCCATTAATCGGGTTTCCAGGTGATCGTGTTCGGTTCGGCCCATGAATCGAGATTCGACCGGCTTGGGCTCGAGCCGGCCAATTAATATGGTTAAGACCGGTTCGTACTCGGGTAGGCCCGCGCATCGGGTTTCGATCCGTTCAAATTCGGTCCGGCCCATTATTCAGGTTTCTAGGTGATTATTTTTGGATTGGCTCGCGAATCGAGATTTGACCGACTCGGGCTCACGCCAGCCCATTAATAGGGTTAAGACCAGTTCAGACAAGGGTAGGCCTGCGCATCGGGTTTCGAGCCATCCGGACTCGGTCCGGCCCATTAATCGAGCTTCCAGGTGATCGTGTTTGGTTCGGTCGGCGAATCAAGATTCAACCGTCTCGGGCTCGGCCTAGCCCATTAATAGGTTAAGATCGGTTCGGACTCAGGTAGGCCCGCGCATTGGGTTTCAAGCCATACGAACTCGCCCCCGCCTATTAATCGGGTTTCTAGGTGATCGTGTTCGGTTCGGCCCGTGAATCGAGATTGACCGACTCGAACTTGGCCCGCCCATTAATAGGGTTAAAACTGGTTCGGACTCGGGTAGGCCCATGCATCTGGTTTAGAGCCGTCCGGCCTTGAGCCAGCCCATTAATCGGGTTTCTAGGTGATCTTGTTCGGTTTGGCCCATCAATCGAGTATCAATCGTCTCGGGCACGGGCCGACCATTAATAGGGTTAAGACCGATTAGGACTCGGGTAGGCTCACACATCGGGTTTCGAGCCGTCCGAACTCGGCCCAGTCCATTAATCGGGTTTCTAGGTGATCGTGTTCGGTTTGGTCCGTGAATCGAGATTCGACCGGCTCGGCCTAGGGCCAGCCCATTAATATAGTTAAGACCGGTTCGGACTCGGGTATGCCCGCGCATCAGGTTTTGAGCCGTCTGGACTCGGCCCAATCTATTAATTGGGTTTTCAGGTGATGGTGTTCAGTTCGGCTCGTGAATCGAGATTCGACCGGCTCATTCTCGGGCCGACCCATTAATAGGGTTAAGACCAGTTTGGGCTCGGGTAGGCTCACGCATCGGGTTTCAAACTGTCTGGACTCGGTCTGACCCATTAATCGAGTTTCCAGGTGATCATGTTCGATTCGACTCGCAAATCGAGATTCGACCGTCTCGGGCACAGGCCGACCTATTAATATGGTTATGACAAATTCGGACTCGGGTAGGCTCACGAATCGAGTTTCGAGCCATCCAGACTAGGCCCCGCCCATTAATTGGGTTTCCAGGTGATCGTGTTCGATTCGGTCCGCGAATAGTATTTTGACTGGCTCGGGCTCAGGCCGGCCCTTTAATAGGGTTAATCCGGTTCGGACTCGGGTAGGCCCGAGCATCGGGTTTTGAGCCGTCCGAACTCGGCCCGGCCTATTAATTGGGTTTCCAGGTGACCGTGTTCGGTTCGGCCCACAAATTGAGATTCGACCGGCTCGGGCCGGCCCATTAATAGGGTTAAGGTCGATTCAGACTCGGGTAGGCCCGCGCATCGGGTTTCAAGCCATCCGGACTCGACCCGGCCCATTAATCGGGTTTCCAGGTGATCGAGTTCGGGTCGGCCTGCGAATCGAGATTCGATCGTCTCCGGCTCGGGCCGACCCATTAATAGGGTTAAGACCGGTTCGAACTTAGGTAGGCCCGCGCATCAGATTTTTTGTCATCTGGAATCGACCCGGCCTATTAATCACGTTTCCAGGTGATCGTGTTCAGTTCGGTCCGCGAATCTAGATTTGACCGTCTCGGGCTCGGGCCAGCCCATTAATAGGTTAAAAACGGTTCGAACTCAGGTAGGCCCGCACATCGAATTTCATGCCATCCGGAATCGACCCGACCTATTAATCGGGTTTCCAGGTGATCGTGTTCGGTTTGGCCCGTGAATCGAGATTCGACCATTTCGGGCTCAGATCGGCCCATTAATAGGGTTAAGACCGGTTCATACTCGGGTAGGCCCGTGCATTGGGTTTCGGGCCATCCGGACTCGGCCCGGCCTATTAATCGGGTTTCCAGGTGATTGTGTTCGATTCGGTCCGCGAATTGGGATTCGACCGGCTCAAACTCGGCCCGCCCATTAATAGGGTTAAAATCGGTTCGGACTCGGGTAGGCCCGCGCATCGGGTTTCAAGGCATCCGGACTCGGCCCAGCCTAGCTCATTAATCGGGTTTCCAGGTGATCGTATTTTGCTCAGCCTGCGAATCGAGATTCAAATGGCTCAGGCTCGGGCCGGCCCATTAATAGGGTTAAGACCAGTTCAAACTCGGATAGGCCCGCGCATCGGGTTTTGTGCCGTCTGGACTAGGCTCGCCCCATTAATCGGGTTTCCATATGATCTTGTTCGGTTCGGCCTGCGAATCGAGATTCGACCGTCTCGGGGTCGAGCCGGCCCCTTAATAGGGTTAAGACCGGTTCAGACTCGGGCAGGCCCGCGCATCGAGTTTCGAGCCATCAGGACTCGCCCTTGCCCATTAATCGAGTTTTCAAGTGATCATGTTCAGTTCGGTCCGTGAATCGAGATTCGACCATCTCGGGCTCGAGCTGGCCTATTAATAGGGTTAGGACCGGTTCAGACTCGGTTAGGCCCGCACATCGGGTTTCAAGACATCCGGACTCAGCCCAGCCTATTAATTGGGTTTCCAGGTGATCGTGTTTGGTCTGGCCCACGAATCAAGAATCGATCGGCTCGGGCTCAGGCCGACCCATTAATAGGGTTAAGACCGGTTCAGACTTGGGTAGGCCCGCACATCGGGTTTCGAGCCGTCTGGACTCAGCCTGACCCATTAATCGCGTTTCTAGGTGATCGTGTTCGGTTCGGCCCGTGAATTGAGATTCTACCATCTCGGGCTCGGGCCGGCCCATTAATAGGGTTAAGACTGGTTCGGACTCGGGTAGGCCCACGCATCGGGTTTCGAGCCGTTCGGACTCGTCTCGGCCTATTAATTGGGTTTCCAAGTGTTCATATTTAGTTTGGACCGTGAATTAAGATTCGACCGTCTCGGGATCGGGCCGGCCCATTAATAGGGTTAAGACCGGTTCGGACTCGGGTAGGCCCACGTATCTGGTTTCGAGCTGTCCGGACTCAGCCCGGCCTATTATTCGGGTTTCCAGATGATCGTATTTGGTTTGGCTCGTGAATCAAGATTTGACCATCTCGGGCTTGGGCGGACCCATTAATAGGGTTAAGACCGATTTGGACTCAGGTACGCCTGCACATCGGGTTTAGAGGCGTCCGAAAGTCAGCCCGGCCCATTAATCGAGTTTCTAGGTGATCGTGTTTGGTTCGGTCCGCGAATCGAGATTCAACCGGCTCGGGCTCAGGCCAGCCCATGAATAGGGTTAAGACCGGTTCAGACTCGGGTAGGCCCGCGCATCAAGTTTTGAGCCGTCCATACTTGGCAGAACCAATTAATCAGGTTTCTAGGTGATCGTTTTTAGTTCGGCCCGCGAATCGAGATTCGACCATCTCGGTCTCGGGCTGGCCCATTAATAGGGTTAAGACCGGTTTGGACTCGGGTAGTCCCGCGCATCAGGTTTCGAGCCGTCCGGACTCAATTCTTGCCCATTAATTGAGTTTTCAAGTGATCGTGCTCGGTTCGGTCCGAGAATCGAGATTCGACCATCTCGGGCCAGCCCATTAATAGGGTTAAGACTAGTTCAGACTTGGGTAAGCCCGCGTATCAAGTTTTGAGCCATCCGGACTCAGCCCCACCCATTAATCGGGTTTCTAGGTGACCGTGTTCAGAACGGTCCACGAATCGAGATTCGATCGGCTCGGGCTCGGGTCGGCCCATTAATAGGGTTAAGATCGGTTCGAACTAGGGTAGGCCTGCACATCAGGTTTCGAGTCGTCCAGACTCGGCCTGGCCCATTAATCGAGTTTCCAGGTGATAGTGTTCAGTTCGGCCCCCGCGAATCGAGATTCGATCGTCTCGGGCTCGGGCCGACCCATTAATAGGGTTAAGACTAGTTCAGACTCGGGTCGACCCATTAATAAGGTTAAGACTGGTTCGCACTTGGGTAGGCCCACGCATCGGGTTTTGAGCCGTTCGGACTCGGCCCGGCCCATTAATTAGGTTTCCAGGTGACCGTGTTAGGTTCGGCCCGTGAATCAAAATTCATCCGTCTCGGGCTCGGGCCGACCCATTAATAGGGTTAAAACTGGTTCGGACTCGAGTAGGCCCGCGTATCGAGTTTTGAGCCATCCGTACTCGGCCCAACTTATTAATCGGGTTTTCAGGTGATCATATTTGGTTCTGCCTGCGAATCGCGATTCGGCCATCTCGGGCTCGGGCCAACCCATTAATAGGGTTAAGAACGGTTCGGACTCGGGTAGGGCCGCGCATCGAGTTTCGAGCCATCCGAACTCAGCCCGGCCCATTAATCGGGTTTCCAGGTGATCGTGTTCGGTTCTGCCCGTGAATCGACATTCGACCGTCTCGAGCTCGGGCCGGCCCATTTATAGGGTTAAGACCGGTTCGGACTCGGGTAGGCCCGCGTATCAGGTTTTAAGCCTCCCGTACATGGCCCGACCCATTAATCGGGTTTCCAGGTGATCGTGTTTGGTTCGGTCCGCAATTCGAGATTTGAAAATCTCGGGCTTGAGCTGGCCCATTAATAAGGTTAAGATCGGTTCGGACTCGGCCCGCCCATTAATAGGGTTAAAACTGGTTCGGACTCTAGTAGGCCCGCACATCGGGTTTCGAGTTGTCTGGACTCGGCTCGGCATATTAATTAGGTTTCAAGGTCATCGTGTTTGGTTCAGCTTGCAAATCGAGATTCGACCGTCTGGAGCCCGTGCCGACCCATTAATAGGGTTGAGACCGGTTCAGACTCGGGTAGGCCCGCACATCAGATTTTGAGCCGTCTGGACTCAGCCCGACCCATTAATTGTGTTTCTAGGTGATCGTGTATGGTTCGGCCCGCGAATTGAGATTCGACCGTCTCAGGCTCGGCCCGGCCCATTAATAGGGTTAAGACTGGTTCAGACTCAGGTAGGCCCGCGCATCGAGTTTCGAGCCATCCAAACTCGGCCCGGCCTATTAATCGAGTTTCCAAGTGATCGTGTTTGGTACAGCCTGCGAATTGAGATTACACCATTTCAAGCTCAGGTCGGCCCATTAATAGGGTTAAGACCGGTTTGGACTCGGGTAGGCCAGTGCATCGAGTTTTGAGCCATCCGTACTCGGCCTGGCCCATTAATTGGGTTTCAAGGTGTTTATGTTTGGTTTGGTCCGCGAATCGAGATTCAATCGTCTTGGGCTCGACCCGCCCATTAATAGGGTTAAAACTGGTTCAGACTCGGGTAGGCCCGCGCATCAGGTTTCGGGCCATCCAGACTCAGCCTGGCCCATTAATCGGGTTTCCAGGTGATCGTGTTCGGTTTGGCTTGCGAATCGAGATTCGACCGTCTCGGGCTCGGGCTAGGACATTAATCAGGTTTCTAGGTGATCGTGTTCGTTTCGGTCCACAAATCGAGATTCCACCAGACTCAGCTGTGCCAATTAATAAGGTTTCTAGGTGATCGTATTTGGTTTGGCCCACGAATCGAGATTCGACCTGCTCACGCTCGGGCTGACCCATTAATAAGGTTAAGACCGGTTCAGACTCGAGTAGGCCCCCGCATCGGGTTTCGAGCCACCCGAACTTGGCCCGGACCATTAATCGGGTTTCCAAGTGATTGTGTTCGGTTTTGCCCGCGAATCGGGATTCGATCGTCTCGGGCACGGGCCAGCCCATTAATAGGGTTAAGACCGATTCAGACTCGGGTAAGCTCACGCATCGGGTTTTGAGTCGTCCGGACTCGGCCCGACCTATTAATCGGGTTTCCAGGTGATCGTATTCGGTTCGGTCCACGAATTGAGATTCGATCGGCTAGGGCTTTGGCCGACCCAGTAATAGGGTTAAGACCGCTTCGGACTCGGGTAGGCCCGCGCATCGGGTTTTGAGCTTTCAGGACTCGGTTCGGACCATTAATCGAGTTTCCAGGTGATCGTGTTCGGTTCGGCCAGCGAATCAAGATTCGACCGTCTCCTGCTCGGACCAGCCCATTAATAGGGTTAAGACCGGTTCGAACTCGGACTCGGCCCGGCCTATTAATCGGGTTTCCAGGTGATCATGTTCGATTTGGCCCGCTAATCGAGATTCGATCGGCTCGAACTCGGCCGCCCATTAATAGGGTTAAAACTGGTTCGTACTCGAGTAGGCCAACGCATCGGGTTTCGAGCCGTCCAGACTCGGCCCGACCCATTAATTAGGTTTCTAGGTGATCGTGTTTGGTCATCCTGTAAATCGAGATTCAATTGGCTCTGGCTCGGGCCGACCCATTAATAGGGTTAAGACCGGTTCAGACTCGTGTAGGCCCGTGCCTCGGGTTTCGAGCTATCCGAACTCAGCTCGGCCCATTAATCGGGTTTCCAGGTGATCGTGTTTGATTCGGCTCGCGAATAGAGATTTGACCTGCTAGAGCTCGGGCCGACCCATTAATAGGGTTAAGATCGATTCGGACTCGAGTAGGCCCGCGCATCAGATTTTGAGCAGTCCAAAAATGATCTGGCCCATTAATTGGGTTTCTAGGTAATCATGTTCAGTTCGGTCCGCGAAATGTGATTCGACCGTCTCGGGCTCGGGCCAACCCATTTTTAGGGTTAAGATCGGTTCCGACTCAGGTAGGCCCGCGCATCGGATTTCGAGCTGTCCGTACTCGACCGGCAAATTAATCGGGTTTCCATGTGATCGTGTTCTATTTGGTCCGTGAATCAAGATTCAACCGTCTCGGGCTCAAGCTGACCCATTAATAGGGTTAAGACCGGTTAGTACTCGGGTAGGCCCGTGCATCGGGTTTCGAGCCGTACGGACTCGACCGTCCCATTAATTGGATTTCCAGGTGATCATGTTCGGTTTAGTTCGCGAATCGAGATTTGACAGTCTCGAGCCGGCCCATTAATAGGGTTAAGACCAGTTTAAACTCGGGTAGGCCCGTGCATCGGATTTCGAGCCGTCCGGACTCGGCCCGGCCCATTAATCGAGTTTCCAGGTGATCGTGTTCGGTTCGGCCTGCGAATCGAGATTCAACCGTCTCGAACTTGGCCGACCCATTAATAGGGTTAATTGGTCTGGCCTATTAATCGGGTTTCCAGGTAATCATGTTCGGTTTGGCCTGCGAATCGAGATTCAACCATCTCGGGCTCGAGCAGGCCCATTAATAGGGTTAAGACCAGTTCGGACTTGGGTAGGCCCGGCATCGGGTTTCAAGCCATCTGGACTCGGCCCCGCCTATTAATCAGGTTTCTAGATGATCGTATTCAGTTCAGCCCACGAATTGAGATTCGACCGGCTCGAACTCGGCCTGCCCTTTAATAGGGTTAAAACCAGTTCGGACTCGGGTAGGCTCGCACATCGGGTTTCGAGCCGTCCGGACTCGGGTCCGCCCATTAATTGGGTTTCTAGGTGATTGTGTTCGATTCAGCTCGCGAATTGAGATTCGATCGTCTCGGGCACGGGCCAACCCATTAATAGGGTTAAGACCGTTTCAGACTCGGTTAGGCTCACGCATCGGGTTTCGAGCCATCCGGACTCGGCCATGCCCATTAATCAGGTTTCCAGGTGATCGTGTTCAGTTCGGTCTGCGAATCGAGATTCGACCGGCTTGGGCTCGGGCCGGCCCATTAATAGGTTTAAGACCGGTTCGGACTTAGGTTGGCCCGCGCATCAGAATTTGAGCCATCCAGACTCGGCCCGGCCCATTAATCGGGTTTCCAGGTGATTATGTTTGGTTCGACCCACAAATCGAGATTCGACTGGCTCGAGCTCGGGCTGGTCCATTAATAGGGTTAAGTTCGGTTCGGACTCGGGTAGGCTCGCACATCGGGTTTCGAGCCGTCCAGACTAGGTCTAGCCCATTAATCGGGTTTCCAGGTGATCGTGTTCGGTTCGGACCGCGAATCAAGATTAGACTATCTTAGGCTCGGACGGGCCCATTTATAGGGTTAAGACCGATTCGGACTCGGGTAGGCCCGTGCATCGGGTTTTAAGCCGTCCGTACTCTGCCATGACCCATTAATCGGGTTTTCAGGTGATCGTGTTCGGTTCTGCCTGCGAATCGAGATTCGACAGTCTCGGGCTCGGGCCGGCCCATTAATTGGGTTAAGATCGATTCAGACTCGAGTAGGCTTGCGCATTGGGTTTCGAGCCGTTTGGACTCGGCCCAGCCTATTAATC
This sequence comes from Solanum aculeatissimum, assembly GCA_038996855.1. Taxonomy (NCBI): domain Eukaryota; kingdom Viridiplantae; phylum Streptophyta; class Magnoliopsida; order Solanales; family Solanaceae; genus Solanum; species Solanum aculeatissimum. The sequence continues at coordinate 20,770 of JBCEWC010003366.1, forward strand.
GGGTTTCTAGGTGATCGTGTTTGATTTGGTTCGCGAATCGAGATTCGACCGTCTCTGGCTTGGGCCAACCCATTAATAGGGTTAAGACAGGTTCGAACTCGGGTAGGCCTGCGCATCGGGTTTCAAGCCGTCCGGACTCGGCTTTGGCCCATTAATCGGGTTTTCAGGCGATCGTGTTCGGTTCGGCCTGCGAATAGAGATTCGACCTTCTCCGGATCGGGCAAGACCATTATTAGGGTTAAGACTGGTTCGAACTTGGGTAGGCCCGCGCATCGGATTTTGAGCCATCCAGAATCGACCCAGCCCATTAATCGGGTTTCCAGGTGATCGTGTTTGGTTCGGTCCACGAATCAAGATTCAACCGTCTCGGGCTCGGGCCAGCCCATTAATAGGGTTACGACCGATTCAGACTTAGGTAGGTCCGCACCTATTAATCGGGTTTCCAGGTGATCGTGTTCGGTTCGGCTTGCGAATCAAGATTCGACCGGCTCGGGTAGGCCTGCGCATCGGGTTTCAAGCCATTCGGACTCGGCCCGGCCTATTAATCGGGTTTCTAGGTGATCGTGTTTGGTTCAGTCCGTGAACCGAGATTCGACCATCTCGGGCTCGTACCTGCCCATTAATATAGTTAAAATTGGTTCGGAGTCGGGTAGGCCCGCGCATCAGGTTTCGAGTCATTCGGACTCGGCCCGGCCCATTAATCGGGTATCCAGTTGATCGTGTTTGGTTCAGCCCGTGAATCGAGATTCGATCAACTCGGGCTCGGGCCGACCCATTAATAAGGTAAAGATCGGTTCAGACTCGGGTAGGCCTGCGCATCGACTTTCGAGCTGTTCGGACTCGACTCGGCCCATTAATCGTGTTTCCAGGTGATCGTGTTTGTTTCGGTCCACAAATTGAGATTCGACTGTTTCGGGGCCGGATCGGCCCATTAATAGGGTTAAGACCAATTCAGACTCGGGTAGGCCCGTGCATCAGGGTTTGAGCCATCCGGACACGGCCTGACCCAGGAATTGGGTTTCCCAGTGATCGTGATGTGTTTGGTCCACGAATCGAGATTCGACCGTCTCAAGTAGGCCGACGCATCGCGTTTTAAACCATCTGAACTCGGCCCGTCCTATTAATCGGGTTTCCAGGTGATAGTGTTCGGTTTGGCCTGCCAATTAATAGGGTTAAAACCGGTTCAGACTCGGGTAGGCCCGCGCATCGGGTTTTGAGCCGTCCGGACTCGGCCTGACCCATTAATTGGGTTTTCAGGTGATCATGTTCGGTTTGGCTCGCGAGTCGAGATTCGACCGAATCGGGCTCGGGCCGGCCCATTGAGAGGGTTAAGACCGGTTCAGACTTGAGTAGGCTCGCGCATTGGGTTTCGAGCCGTCCGGACTCGGCCTTACCCATTAATCGGGTTTCCAGGTGATCGTGTTCGGTTTGGCTTGTGAATCGAGATTCGATCGGCTCGGGCCGGCCTATTAATAGGGTTAAGACCGATTTGGACTTGAGTAGGCCCACGCATCGGTTTTTGAGCCGTTCGGACTCAGCCTGGTCCATTAATTGGGTTTCAAGGTGATCGTGTTCGGTTCTGTCCACGAATCGAGATTCGACTGTCTCGGGCTCGGACCGAACCATTAATAGGGTTAAGACCGGTTCTGAATTTTGTAGGCCCGCGCATTGGATTTCGAGCCATCCGGACTCATCCCGACCTTTTAATCGAGTTTCCAGGTGATTGTGTTCGGTTCGGTCCGTGAATAGAGATTCGACTGTCTCGGGCTCGGACCGGCCCATTAATATGGTTAATATTGGTTCGGACTTGGGTAGGCCCGCGCATCGAGTTTTCGAGCCGTCCGGACTCGTCTGGGCCCATTAATCAAGTTTCCAGGTGATCGTGTTTGGTTCAGCCCGTGAATCGAGATTTGATAAGATCGGGCTCGGGTCGGCCCATTAATAAGCTTAAGACTCGTTTGGAATCGGGTAGGCCCGCGCATCGGGTTTTGAGCCATCCGGACTAGGCCCGACCCATTAATCGTGTTTCCAGGTGATCGTGTTTGGTTTGGCCCACGAATCGACATTCAACCGTCTTGGGGCCGGCCCGACCCATTAATAGGGTTAAGATCGGTTCAGACTCGGGTAGGTCCGTGCATTAGATTTCGAGCCGTCCGGACTCGACCTGGCCCATTAATCGAGTTTCCAGGTGATCGTGTTCTGTTCGGTTCATGAATCAAGATTCGATAGTCTCGGGTAGGCCTGCGCTTCGTGTTTCAAGCCATCAGGACTCGGCCCATCCTATTAATCGAGTTTCCAGGTGATCGTGTTTGGTTCGGCCCACAAATTGAGATTTGACCGGCTCGAACTCGGCCCGCTAATTAATAGGGTTAAAACCAGTTCGGACTCGGGTAGGCCCACGCATCGAGGTTTGAGCCATCCAAACTCGGCCCGGCCCATTAATCGGGTTTCCAGGTGATCGTGTTTGGTTCGGCACATGAATCGAGATTCGACCGTCTCGGGTTGTGGCCGACCCATTAATAGGGTTTAGACCGGTTCGAACTCGGGTAGGCCCGCGTATCGGATTTCGAACCGTCTAGACACAGCTCGACCCATTAATCGGGTTTCTAGGTGATCGTATTCGGTTCAGCTCGCGAATCGAGATTCGACCATTTCGGGCTCGGGCCGGCCCATTAATAGTGTTAATACTGGTTCAGACTCGGGTAGGCTCGCGCATCGGATTTCGAGCCATCCAGACTTAGCTCGACCCATTTATCAGGTTTCTCGATGATCATTTTCGATTCTGTTCGCGAATCAAGATTCGAACGGCTCGGGCTCGAGCCGGCCCATTAATAGGGTTAAACCGATTCGCCCTCGGGTAGGCCCGCGCATCGGGTTTCGAACCATTCAAATTCTGCCAAAACCCATTAATCGGGTTTCCACTTGATCATGTTCAATTCGGCCCATGAATCGAGATTCGACCGGCTCAGGCTCTGGCCGGCCCATTAATAGGGTTAAGACATGTTCGGACTCGGGTAAGCCCGCGCATCGGGTTTTGAGCCATTCAGACTCTGATTGGCCCATTAATCGGGTATCTAGGTGATCGAGTTTGGTTCGGTCCGTGAATCGAGATTCGACCGTCTCGAGCTCGGATCGGCCCATTAATATGGTTAATATTGGTTCGGACTTGGGTAGGCCCGCGCATCGAGTTTTTTAGCCGTTCGGACTCGGCTGGGCCCATTAATCGAGTTTCCAGGTGATCGTGTTTGGTTCGGCCCACGAATTGAGATTCGACTTTTTCGGGGCTGGACCGGCCCATTGATAGGGTTAAGACCAGTTCAAACTCGGGTAGGCCCGTGCATCAGGTTTTGAGCCATCTGGACACGGCCTGACCTAGGAATTGGGTTTCCCGGTGATCGTGATCTGTTTGGTCCACGAATCGAGATTCAACCGTCTCAAGTAGGCTGGCGCATTGCGTTTTAAACCATCTGAACTCGGCCCGTCCTATTAATCGGGTTTCCAGGTGATAGTGTTCGGTTTCGCCCGCCAATTAATAGGGTTAAAACCGGTTCAGACTCGGGTAGGCCCGCGCATCGGGTTTTGAGCTATCCGGACTCGGCCCGGCCCATTAATTGGGTTTTCAGGTGATCGTGTTCGGTTTGGCTCACGAATCGAGATTCGACCGAATCGGGCTCGGGCCGGCCCATTGAGAGGGTTAAGACCGGTTCAGACTCGAGTAGGCCCGCGCATTGGGTTTCGAGCCGTCCGGACTCGGACTTACCCATTAATCGGGTTTCCAGGTGATCGTGTTCGGTTCAGCTTGCGAATCGAGATTCGATCGGCTCGGGCTCGGGCCGGCCCCTTAATAGGGTTAAGACCGGTTTGGACTCGGGTAGGCCCACGCATCGGTTTTTGAGCCATCCGGACTCAGCCCGGTCCATTAATTGGGTTTCAAGGTGATTGTGTTCGGTTCTGTCTGCGAATCGAGATTCGACTGTCTCGGGCTCTGACCAAACCATTAATAGGGTTAAGACCGGTTCTGAATTTTGTAGGCCCGCGCATCGGGTTTCGAGCCATCCGGACTCATCCTGGCCTATTAATCGAGTTTCCAGGTGATTGTGTTCGGTTCGGCCCGTGAATCGAGATTCGACTGGCTCGACTAGGCCTGAGCATTGGGTTTCGAGCCATCCGGACTCGGCCCGGCCTACTAATCGGGTTTCCAAGTGATCGTGTTTGGTTCGGTCCGTGAATCGAGATTCGACCATCTCGGGCTCGGGCCGGCCCATTAATCGGGTATCCAGGTGATCATGTTCTGTTCGGTCTGCGAATCGAGATTCGACCGTCTCAGGCTCGGGCCGGCCCATTAATAGGGTTAAGAGCGGTTCGGACTCTGGTAGGCCCGCGCATCGAGCCGTCTGGACTCAGTACAAACCCATTAATTGGGTTTCCAGGTGATCGTGTTCGGTTCGGTCGACGAATCAAGATTTGACCATCTCGGGCCGGCCCATTAATAGGGTTAAGACTGGTTCGGACTCGAGTAGGCCCGTGCATCGGGTTTCGAGCCGACCGGACTCGACCCGGCCAATTAATCGAGTTTCCAAGTGATTGTGTTTAGTTCGGCCTGCGAATCAAGATTTGACCGTCTCGGGCTCGGGCCGACCCATTAATAGGGTTAAGAATGGTTGAGACTCGGGTAAGCCCGCACATCGGTTTTCGAGCCATCTGGACTCGGCTCGACCCATTAATCGGGTTTCCAGGTGATCATGTTTGGTTTGGCCAGTGAATCGAGATTCGACCATCTCGGGCTCGGGCCGGCCCATTAATAGGGTTAAGACCGGTTCAGACTCGGGTGAGCCCGCGCATCAGGTTTCGAGCCGTCCGGACTCAGCCAGGTCCATTATTCGGGTTTCCAGGTGATCATGTTTGGTTCTTTCCATAAATCGAGATTCGACCGTCTCAGGCTTGGGCCGACCCATTAATAGGGTTAAGACTGGTTCGGACTCGAGTAGGCCCGCACATCGTGTTTCGAGCCATCGGGATTCGGCCCGACATATTAATCGAGTTTCCAGGTGATCATGTTTGGTTTGGCTCGTGAATCGAGATTTGACCTGCTCGAGCTCGGGCCAGCACATTAATAGGGTTAAGACTGGTTCAGACTATTGTAGGCTCGCGCATCGGGTTTCAAGCCGTCCGAACTCGGCCTGGCCTATTAATCGGGTTTCCAGGTGATCGTGTTTGATTCAGCCCATGAATCGAGATTCGACCGTCTCGGGCTCGGGCCGGCCCATTAATAGGGTTAAGACCGATTCGGACTCGGGCAGGCTCGCGTATCAGGTTTCGAGTCGTCCAGACTCGGCCCGGCCCATTAATCGGGTTTCCAGGTGATCATGCTCGGTTCATTCCGCGAATCGAGATTCGATCATCTCGGGCTTGGACCGGCCCATTAATAGGGTTAAGATCGTTTCAGACTCGGGTAGGCTCGCGCATCGGGTTTCGAGCCATCCGGACTCGTCCCGACCCATTAATCGGGTTTCTAGGTAATCATATTTGGTTCGGTCCGCGAATCAAAATTCTACCGGCTCGGGCTCGGGTCTACCCATAAATAGATTTAAATCGGTTTAGACTCAGGTAGGCCCCCGCATCGGGTTTTGAGCCGTTCGGACTCGGCCCGACCTATTAATCGGGTTTCCAGGTGATCGTGTTCGGTTCAGCTTGCGAATCGAGATTCAATCGGCTCGGGCTCGAGCCGGCTTATTAATAGGGTTAAGACCGGTTCGGACTCGAGTAGGCCCGCACATTGGGGTTTGAGCCATCCGTACTCGGTCCGACCTATTAATCGGGTTTCCAGGTGATCGTGTTCAGTTTGGACCACGAATCGAGATTCGATGTACTCGGGCTGGCCCATTAATAGGGTTAAGACCGGTTCAAACTCGGGTAGGCTCGCGCATCGGGTTTTGAACCGTCCAAACTCAGCCCGACCCAATAATCGAGTTCCCAGGTGATGATGCTCGATTTGGTTTGTGAATCGAGATTCTACCGTCTTGGGCTTGGGCCGGCCCTTTAATAGGGTTAAGATTGGTTTGGACTCGAGTAGTCCCGCACATAGGGTTTCGAGCCATCCAGACTTGGCCCAGCCTATTTATCGTATTTCCAGGTGATCGTGTTTGGTTTAGCTTACGAATCGAGATTCGACTGTAGAGGGCTCGGCCTGGCCCATTAATAGGGTTAAGACTGATTCAAACTCGGGTAGGCTCGCTCATCGGGTTTCGAGCCGTCCGGACTTGGCCCGGCCCATTAATCCGGTTTCTAGGTGATCGCGTAAGGTTCGGTCTGCGAATCGAAATTCTACCCGCTCGGGCTCGGGTCGGCCCATTAATAGGGTTTAACCGGTTCAAACTCGGGTAGGCCCGCGCATCAGGTTTTGAGCCGTACGGACTCAGCCCGGCCCATTAATTCAGGTGATAGTGTTCGGTTTGGACCGCGAATCGAGATTTGATTGTCTCGCGCTCGGGCTGGCCCACTAATAGGGTTTAGACCGGTTCGGACTCGAGTAGGCCCGCGCATCGGGTATCGAGCCGTCCGTGCTCGGCCCGACCCATTTATTGGGTTTTAGGTGATCGTGTTCGGTTTGGCTCGCGAATCGAGATTCGACCGACTCGGGCTCGGGCCGGCCCATTGAGAGGGTTAAGACCGGTTCAGACTCAGGTAGGCCCACGCATTGGGTTTCAAGCCATCCGGACTCGGCCTTACCTATTAATAGGGTTTCCAGGTGATCGTATTCGGTTCGGCTTGCGAATCGAGGTTCGATCGGCTCGGGCTCGGGCCGGCTCATTAATAGGGTTAAGACCGGTTCGGACTCGGGTAGGCCCATGCATCGGTTTTCGAGCCATCCGGACTCGGTCTGACCTATTAATTGGGTTTACAAGTGATCATGTTTGGTTCGGCACACGAATCGAGATTCGATCGGCTCGGGTTCGGGCTGGCCCATTAATAGGGTCAAGACCGGTTCTAACTTGGATTGGCCCGCGCATCGATTTTCAAGACTTCCAGACTCGGCCTGACCCATTAATTGGGTTTTCAGGTGATCGAATTCGGTTCGGCTTGCGAATCGAGATTCGACCGGCTCGGGCCGACCCATTAATTGGGTTAAGATTGGTTCAGACTCATTTAGGCCCGCGCATCAGGTTTCGAGCCATCCAGACTCGGGTCGGCCCATTAATCGGGTTTTCCAAGTGATCGTGTTTGGTTCACCCCGCGAATCGAGATTCAACCGTCTCGGGCTCAAGCCAGCCCATTAATAGGGTTAAGACCGATTCAGACTCGGGTAGGCACGCGCATCAGGTTTCGAGTCGTCCGGACTCGGCCCGGCCTATTAATTAGGTTTCCAGGTGATCGTGTTTGGTTCAGCTCGCGAATCGAGATTCGACCATCTCGGGCTTGGGCCGGCCCATTAATAGGGTTAAGACCGATTCAAACTCGGGTAGGCTCGCGCATCGGGTTTCGAGCCGTCCTGACTCAGCCCGGCCCATTTATCAGGTTTCTCGGTGATCGTGTTTGGTTCGATCTGCGAATCATGATTCGAACGGCTCGGGCTCAGGCCGGCCCATTAATAAGGTTAAACCGATTCAGACTCGGGTAGGCCCACACATCGGGTTTGAGCCATCCGGATTCTACCCGACCCATTAATCGGGTTTCTAGTTGATCGTGCTCGGTTTGGCCTGGAAATCGAGATTCGACCGTCTCGGGCTCGGGCCGACCTATTAATAGGGTTAAGACATGTTCGGACTCGGGTAAGTCCGCGCATCAGGTTTCGAGCCGTTCGGACTCGGCTCGGCCCATTAATCGGGTATCCAGGTGATCGTGTTCGGTTCAGCCCGCAAATAGATATTCGACCGTCTCGGGCTCCGGCTAGCCCATTAATAGCGTTAAGACCGGTTAGGACTCGGGTAGGCCCGCGCATCGGGTTTTGAGCAGTCCGGACTCGCCTTGGTCCATTAATCGGGTTTCCAGGTGATCATGCTCAGTTCGGCCCACGAATTAAGATTCGATCGTCTCGTGCTCGGGCCGGCCTATTAATAAGGTTAAGACCGGTTCCGACTCAGGTACGCCCACGCATCGGGGTTTGAGCCGTCCTGACTTAGCCCGGCCCATTAATTGGGTTTCCAGTTGATCGTGTTCGATACGGCCCGCGAATTGAGATTCGACCTTCTCGGGCTCGGGCCGACCGATTTATAGGGTTAAGACTAGTTCGGACTCGAGTAGGACCGCGCATCGAGTTTCGAGCTGTTCGGACTCGATTCGGCCCATTAATAGGGTTTCTAGGTGATCGTATTAGGTTCGGTACGCGAATCAAGATTCAACCATCTCAGGCTGGGGGCGGCCCATTAATAGGGTTCAGACCCGTTCGGACTCGAGTAAGCCCACGCATTGGATTTTGAGCCTTCCGGACTCGGCCCGGCCCATTAATCAGGTTTCTAGGTGATCGTGTTCAATTCGGCCTGCGAATCGAGATTCGACCAACTCGGACTCGGGCCGACGCATGACTCGGGTAGGCTCGCGCACCGAGTTTTGAGCTATCTGGACTCAGCCTGGTCCATTAAACGGGTTTCCAGGTGATCGTGTACGGGTCTGTCCACGAATCGAGTTTCGACCGTCTCAGGCTCGGGCCGACCCATTAATAGGATTAAGACCGATTCGGACTGGGGTAGGCCTGCACATCGGGTGTCGAGCCGTTCAAATTTGTCTTGGCATATTAATCGAGTTTCCAGGTGATCGTGTTCGGTTCGGCCCATAAATCGAGATTCGACTAGCTCGGGTAGGCCTGCGCATCGGGTTTCGAGCCATCCGGACTCGACCCGGCCTACTAATTGGGTTTCCAGGTGATCGTGTTTGGTTCGGTCCGTGAATCGAGATTCGACCATCTCGGGCTCGGACCTGCCCCTTAATATGGTTAATATTGATTCGGACTCGGGTAGGTCCGCGCATCGAGTTTTAGAGCCTTCCGAACTCGGTCGGGCCCATTAATCGATATTCCAGGTGATCGTGTTTGGTTCAGCCCGCGAATCAAGATTCGATAAGATCGGGCTCGGGCCGGCCAATTAATAAGCTTAAGACCAGTTTGGACTCGGTTAGGCCCGCACATCGAGTTTCGAGCCATCCGGACTAGGCCCGGCCCATTAATCGTGTTTCCAGGTGATCATGTTCGGTTCGGCCCACGAATCGAGATTCGACCGTCTCGAGGCCGGCCCGACCCATTAGTAGGGTTAAGACCGGTTCAGACTCGGGTAGGCCCGTGCATCAGATTTCGAGCCGTTCGGACTCGACCTGGCCCATTAATTAGGTTTCAAGGTGATCGTGTTCTGTTCGGTTCATGAATCGAGATTCGACAGTCTCGGGTAGGCTCGCGCATCGCGTTTCAAGCCATCCGGACTTGGCCCATCCTATTAATCGAGTTTCCAGGTGATCGTGTTTGGTTCGACCCGCAAATTGAGATTTGACCGGCTCGAACTCGGTCCGCTAATTAATAGGGTTAAAACCGGTTCGAACTCGGGTAGGCCCGCGCATCGGGTTTCGATCCATCCAGTCGCGGCCCGGCCCATTAATCGAGTTTTTCGGTGATTGTGTTCTATTTGGTCCACGAATCAAGATTCAAACGGCTCAGGCTCGGGCCAGCCCATTAATAGGGTTAAACCGGTTCGAACTCTGGAAGGCCCACGCATCGGGTTTCGAGCCATTCGAATTCTGCTCGACCCGTTAATCAGGTTTTCAGGTGATCGTGTTTGGTTTGGCCCGCGAATCGAGATTCGACCG
>JBCEWC010003367.1:0-30557 GCA_038996855.1 Solanum aculeatissimum
GTTTGGGGCATTATAGTAACCTCTTTAGAAAAGTCAAAAACTCTTCAAAAAAGTCACAACTTTTCGAGAACGTCACAATCCTTTGAAGTAGTCACAACTCTTCGAAAAAGTCAAAACCCTTAAAAAAATCACAACTTTCCTCAAAAGTCACAGTTCCTTGGAAAAGTCAAGTCTTTTGAAAAAATCACAATCCTTTAATGTGAAAAATTATTTGTCTTCAATATAAATAATATAATTAAATAAATATAATATACAATATAAAAAATATACTAAATTATTTTTTTAATTGGGTGAATTATAGTAATTTAAAATTCAAGTTAGGAAGTTCATACTTTTAAGATAGTAAAGATCCTTCAAAAAAGTCACAATCTTTCGGAAAAGTCACAACCTTTCGAAAAAGTCACATCTCTTCAAAAAAAGACACAACCTTTCAGAAAAGTCATAACCCTTCGAAAAAGACACAATTCTTTGTAAAAGTCACAACCTTTCGAAAAAATCACAATCCTTCGATGTGAAAAATTATCTGTTTTCAATATAATATAATATAATTAAATAAATATAATATATATATATATAAAAATACTAAAATGATTTTTAAGTGATGGGTGTTATAGTAATTTAACATTCAAGTTAGGGAGTTCAACCACTATTGAAAAAACAGAGAAATAATGTTTTAATCTAAAAATAGAATTGAAGATAACTAGGACTTTAACAATATTACATTAATAAAAGTTTTTGAGATAAATGTATAATGCTAAATTTTCTATATAGAAAAAACTTAATGACTTTAGATTATTTTATTAATTTTAATATTAAGATATATAAACATAATTAGATTACTTATAACTATGCAAAACACAGACTAATTATCTTGTGATATAATTAAGATCATGCTCATTGCATCTACTATTAACAGTGTCGTGATTAATTCACTCATAACACCAACCACTTACAAGTAAATATGCATAACAATGTCAAACTCAAAGTTGCATATTATATAAAATAAGATAAAAATAAAAACATAAAAAAGAAAATTTAAGTAACAAAATATAATGAAGATGCTATAAATGCATCAGTAACATTTAGTAACACGTCTTTTCTTGTTGTTTTTTCAACTTCTTTAATTCTTCCTCTTGACTTACAAATCAGACATGAGTTGATTTTCGAATATAAGTAAGAGATTACTCATAAAAAAATTATACTAAAAATAATAATTTTGTTAAAAAGGAACATATTTTTGGAGAATATTGAATGAAAAAACAATAACAAATGATTTTATCTTTTATCTTTTTGAAGAGCTCATTGAATACATCAAAACTCTTCAATTTGTGGCAATTACTCCCAAAAGCTTAAATTTTATGATCTATAATAGTTTTTATATATATAAATTTTATTTTGAAAAGTTTAAAATTTTCATATTTGAACATGATCAAAATTAAATTGTTTAACTCTCGAATTCTCAAATTTAATCCTAAAAAAATGTTTTTGAATGTTATGATTTCTGCTTTAGCATGGACTTTCTAGTCACCTCTAAATAAAATATTTCATGGAGATTTATGATTACTATAAGGCCAGCTTTGCTGGTGGATTAAGCCAAATTATAAAATTCCCAACATAATTTTCTCCATTCCAAAAACTGAAATCACACTAAAATCATGAATTTGATTTCTACGTGCATTTCCTCTATTTGATGAATCTATATTAAGCTATCATATCAGTAATATACATAGAATATGATTAAAAATCATTGACCTCTAAATTTCTTTCCAATGGATTCTCAATTTTAATCATCACTTTATTGCTTATACCACAAAAAATCTCTCATTTTCCATAATTGCCAACGTGTTCCAATAACTTGACTTCCGTCCCCCTTTATATGTGAAATTTTTCTAAAATTATAAATTTTTAACATCCTATAATTGAATGAAATTATTCCTCCGAAATAAAATGAATAACAACGATTACTTAGGATCAATTTGCAATGGCAGTATGTTGTTATAGCATGGTGTCTAGATGTTATAAATGCGCTTTCCATAATGATATCATTTGGCTTTCAGGAGTATTGGTCGTGCCAAGTGTCAAAGGGTACAGAGAAAAGGAAAAGACAAATTGAAAGTCAAAATAACTCCAAGGCAAGGTCAATTAGAAGTTTGTGTATAGTCTAAGTAAACCTTTACCTTTTCAGAAAAATAAGACACGTTAATTACTTGTCATCTTCTTTCTCTGTAAACTAATTGCAGCAAGTCTTATGTACCACATAACATAATCAATGTGATTTGGGAGTAATAGTTGTACAAGTTTTTGTATGAGCTACTTGCACAAAAATTAAATTTCGAGTTGAAATTTGTTATTACCACTAATAAAATATTTAGATTTTTATGATAAATGTCACCTCATAATTTAAACTTTTATGTAAGACAAGTCCAAAATACTTTAACAATAGGTACTTTACTAAAGGCATTGTCATTGATAATTTATCATTTGGCTCCCTACTTTTCCATTATACATTCAAGTCCAAGCAACCAACAATTTATCATTAGATTTCAGCTTATAAAATTGAAAGCAAATTTCCAAACTTTCCAACATTCTAACTTACTCTCCTCCATTAGTCTATTGAGATCAATTCACAAAAAAAAGAAGTAAAAAACCCAACAAATTGAGAAACAAAATGAAATTAGCAATAGCTTCTTCTGTCTTCTTGTTTGCTATTCTTTCCTTACTATCCATTATAAATTCCCTCACCTATAAAAACTATGTTCCCTTTTCACCAGAAACATACTCATTTTTCCACCCTGATACTCGACAGCAAAACACTAGAAATGAAAATTTGTGTGATTCATCACAGTCAGATTGTTCTGATCAATTTCCTACAGCAGCAAATGTAGCATATGAAAGCTTATCACCACCCGAAGGTGGTGGGATTCGACTAGGAGGTGGTGGGATGACTGGAATTCCTATCGGTCTTGTTTTTGCTATTCTATTAGGAATTGGGATTCTCATTGTGGTCATCACACGGAAACGAAACTCAAGCGAAGCTAATACCTCTCAGCTTAATGTTTGATCGATATTACTGATCATAGACAGATGCGAATCTAAGATTTATAGTAAGTGGCTTGTCTAATAAGTAGTATTTTTCGCGTATGGATCAAGATAGAAGTAGCTGAAGCACTGACATTCATTGAACTTGACGATGAAGACACTGATGCTTCTGCTCGTTTAACATTAGTTTTTGTTTTTTATTTGAGTCTTATATGATTCGGGATATGAGATGTAATAATCAATTGAGTCTACTTCAGCCATTTAGCTATGGGTTTAATTTAATTCTATGTACTGATTAATCCTCTAAAAATTACTATATATCTCATTAAAGAGCAAGTCTGATGCACGAAAGCTTTCGCTATATGTAGAATCCAAATAAAGACAGGAAAATCAGTTAATCACGAAAGGAAACAGACACTCATACTGAGTGGACCTGTTTGCCTACGGGAAGGGAGGTGAAGAGAAACACAATTTGGCTGGGCATATTTGACCCGCTTTCGCTTATTACTCGGCTAATTATTTTAATTGGGGGGAAATTTAGACCAAGTATTGGATTGTAAGAGCATATTTGTGCTAAAGTATTACCCACAAACATATCCACTCAATGTGACATATCTGTAGAAACTGTCCACTAGTAGTTTATTTACAAATGTTTAATGAGTCGATTATGTAACTTTTTTATATTTAACTTGACAACATATAAAAATTGAACTCATACATTATATAAAATAAATTTTTTTAATCGTGATAATGTAATTGGTGCAAACTGCAAACACGTGTTTAATAAGTGTATTTTAATCGGATCTTTGTTAGCAAAATCAGTCACTTGCCTTGCTGCTAAGATGTGTAACAAAATAATGCCGAATCAAGTAATCTTCTTCCTCTCTATCTCATCTCTTCTCCTTTTTTGTCTCTTCTTCACTCCGGCATCCTCCGACAACGATGAATTCCTCAGCTTCCTCGAAGACTACGAGGATTCAGCCGAACCCGACATCCCGAATCAGGAAAGTCCTGAAGTCCCTTCGGAACCATTTGATCGCGCCCAAGAGGCAGAGGATATTAACATTGATGACAAGGACGTTGTAGTATTGACTGATAGGGATTTCGACGATTTCGTGGAGGATAATAAGTATGTTATGGTGGAATTTTACACTCCCTGGAACGGACATTGCAAGGCTTTGGCTCCAGAATATGCGGATGCTGCAACAGAGCTGAAAACAGAGAATGTAAAGCTGGCAAAGATCAATGCCGCAAAGGAGGTTGAGGTGGCAGATAACTACGATGTCCGAAGCTTTCCTACCATTTTTTTCTTTGTAAATGGTGATCCTGAACCTTACCATGGCCGAAGAACCAAGTATGTCGGCCATAAACGGATCCAACATTTAAATCTTATGGGTTCAAAAGTCATTTTATTTTAAAAATTATAGATTCAGACACACTATTTGTTGCAATTTCAATAGATTTTTACACATAAATTTAGCTTCGCATCCAAAATGCTGGGTTCATCTTATTCATCATTATCTCTGCTCTATATACACACACATTTTACATGTATGTTTTAGCTGATTATAAGCTTGGTAGCACTACAATGATGCTGGTTTCGTCAATCAATGACTATGATGTTGTGTCTCATAATCAATTGAAGTTATGACTTTAGCTCTTCTACTTATCAATCTGAGTTGTGTTTGGATGTTAAATTGATGAGGAGCTTTACATGTAGAAATGCAATTGTCTCTTGGATAAAGAAGAAGATAGGATCCGGCGTTTACAATATAACAACAACAGAGGACGCAGAGCGTGTACTAACCTCTGAGGACAAAGTTGTTCTAGCATACCTCGACTCCTTGGTCGTACGTTTTGCTCACTTTATCATGCTACTCATCTCTTGCTCTCTTTATTGAATTGTTATTTGATTTTGAACCTTGTAGATGATTTTTGTCTTGTTTCATAGCATTAGTTGTGGACTGTTACAATGCTTATCATTCTTCTTTTCTAGTGAAAGTACTTGTGTATTCACTTCACTAAATATAGCGTCTATATCTTCTTTTTGTTGTGTATTGCCCGCCAATTGACTATCTGCAACTTGACATTGTTGTCAATAGCCCTCTACTGATTTGAGTCCTCATAAATTCATTAATGTCCAAACATTTTACAGGGTTCCGCGACTAATGAACTTGCAGCTGCTTCAAAACTTGAAAATGATGTTAACTTTTACCAGACGACAAATCCTAACGTGGCTAAGCTATTCAGCATAGAAGACAATGTTAAACGTCCTGCTTTGGTCCTGCATAAAAAGGAGCCAGAGAAAGTGTTGCATTATGGTTAGCTGCTCCTTTCATCTCTTTTTCTAGATGATGGAACTAAATCGTGTCTCAACAGGGAGACAACCTTATTTATCTTTATCATTTTTCCATTCAGATGGTAAATTCAGAAAATCTTCAATAGCTAAGTTTGTTTCTGCCAGCAAGCTTCCTTTAGTGACAACTTTTACTAAAGAAACCGCCCCTTCAATTTTTGCGAGTCCAATTAAGAAGCATGTAAGATTAAGATCATTTTTAACGACTATTATGACTTTTGTTTTGAAGTGTATCTTCCTCGTCTAGGGACATGGTTAATCTATTGATTTCCCTTATGTTATATGCAGATTTTGCTTTTTGCCACAGCAAATGATACGGATAAGTTGTTCCCAACATTTCAAGATGCTGCAAAACTTTTCAAGGGAAAGGTAACAAACCTTTTATTCAGTCTGAAACATATAACAGCATTGTCATTGCTGTTAGACATAATTACATATAGTCCGATAAAGTGGAAATACTTTTAGAACAGTTCCAAAAGGGGTTTATAGACTGAAGGGGCGCTATCACATAATATGTAAGTCTTTTACTAGTGAATCCTCCTGTTTAGTCTATAATGATTGATGATGGAGTAGATTGATCAATGCTTGAGATCACAACTTGGAGTACTGGTGTTTTGAGGCTTCGGTTTAGGTAGGTTGATTATTGATTCTAAGGCTTTGGTTCAAGGTTTGTGTGCTTTTTCTATGTTTATTAAAGAGCAATTATCAAGTAAATTATGCAACAGGAACAGATAGTTACCTAGCTAACATACAGTTTAAACCTAAACATGCAAATTTTTACTTTTTTGGGACTATCAATTAACTAATAGTGTGTCCATTGACAAATGAAGCTTAACTTTATTTTTGTCAAAACGGATGATGACGAAGTTGGAAGACCAGTATCAGATTTTTTTGGGGTTACTGGAGATGCTCCACAGGTAACACTTATTCCACATTATAATGAGACCAACAAGATCTTTTGGATGCTTGGTTACTGATTGTTGATTTAATTCCTGTAGGTTATTGCATACATAGAAGAAGATGATCGCAAGAAATTTAGATTTGACGGAGACATTACACTCGAGAGGATTAAGGTAGATTGTCACAACTGGTTGTTCGGTGCACAGAATTTTGGTTGGGAAGTTCTGGACTTACTTGCTTATTGTCTTTTATTCCTCAGGCATTTAATGAGGACTTTCTCGAAGACAAGCTCAAACCTTTCTATAAATCAGATCCGATTCCTGAGACAGTAAGCTGCAGTTTCCTTCTGGCCTGTTACTCATCATAGTTGAACTGATTTAGTTTCATCTTGTAATTATCATAGAATGATGCTGATGTGAAAATCGTTGTCGGGAACAATTTTGATGAAATCATTTTAAATGAGTCAAAAGACGCGCTTCTTGAGGTATGTTCAAGAAATGATTTTTCTTCCATTGGTTTTTTGTTATCAACTGAGGGATCAAAGTTTTTGTATGAAACTTCATTATCTTTTTTGTTAGATCTATGCACCATGGTGTAGGCAGTGCCAAGCTCTAGACCCAACATTCAATAAACTAGCACACTACTTACAGGGCGTTGAGTCTCTTGTTATAGCCAAAATGGATGGAACAAGAAACGAGCACCCTCGTGCCAAGGTAGTTTGTAATAAATACACGGTTTACATTTGGAGAAGACAATATATAGTTGCTTGATCATCACCAAGTCTTTTAATTTATGATCCTTTGCAGTTTAAAGGATTCCCGAGTCTCCAGTTCTTTCCAGCAGGGAATAAGAGCGTTGATCCAGTAAGTGATGTTTATTTTTGTTTGTGTTGGTGCTTTGTGAACCAAGCAAGATGCCAAATGTTTATGTGATTCTACAAATCTCCAATTTGTTTGAGACTAAGGTGTAGTTATATGTTGTATTTGATCCTACAGATCCCGGTGGATACTGAACCTACTCTAGTGGCATTGTATAAGTTTATCAAGAAACATGCAGCTATCCCTTTCAAGCTTCAGAGACCATCTTCTTCCAAAGTAGGCGTCACGAGGGAGCATGACAATGCAAAAGATGAATTATGAGAAGAGTTTTAACTTCTATATACACCGACAGTAGTAGATTTTTCTTCTACTGTTAAATTTCTTTTCTGTGGAACTATTTACATAACTATGTTTTTTAGTATATAGTTGATTGGAAGAATATTGCTAGTACCTTTTACAGATTAGAGAAAACTTTTTTTTTTCTAGTGTAGGTCTCAAAAGCTGCATTCCATTTAAGTCGAGTTAATTTTATGAAGAGGTTGATACATTTTTTAATGTTTAATAAGGAACTCCAATAATACGAGATATGGTGCAGTCAATTATCCAAGGCTGGCTGAAACTGGAGGGTACTACACCTAGAATAAGAGTGAAGGAAAAAACAACAACCTACTAGTATAATTCTACAAGTGGGGTCTGTTGAGGGTGGTGTACATGCGGCTTTACCCCTATTTTGTGAAAGCAGAGAGACTACTTCCAATAGACGAAAGTCAAGGAAACAGCTGCATGAAAATAAATACATGAAATGTGAAAAGCAAAGCAGTAACTTTTAAAAAATATATTCCGTCACAGCATGCTGCCAAACGCCAACGAACCAATTACCATTATCCTACACACTAGACATCCTGAATGGAACAAAGCCATAAAATGCTGCTGTCAATATGCTTCAGCAGTTGATTTATAGAAAGCCTATATCATCCAACTTCACCCTCTGACCAAATGTCCCGTGGCCTATGGTTTGCTGACCAATCTCTGCCAAGTGGGCAAGGTTTTCTTCAAATTCCTCTACCTGAGAAGAAATATTATTCCTTTAATCATATACTTATCGAAGGGGAAAATTTCATCAAAACTGATCAACCAGAACGTAAAATCATTGTATCAGTTAAAGGCCTAAAATCAATTAGATGAGAAATTGAATCATTATGGACTTGCCTTGTTGAGTTTAAGTAGTAAGTGTGAATTGAGAAATAAAAAAAAGAATAAGAAAAATATGAGGGTAACCAACTAAAGGGAAATGAAGAGTCATTTCTCTCTAATCGATAAATTAGAGGGAAAGTTTTATCTTTATATTAGAAAACACTTCCTCTAACTCTTAAAGGATCAAGTAGAGTTATCCAAAATGCAGCCCATAGTGGAAACTAGATGTTGCTGCTTAAATTACTGTACATAATAGATCAAGTTTGTCTACTCCTGATTTTGATTCATTGTTTTACAATCAAAAAACAGTTTATGGGAAATTTTACCAGCAGTCTGTTTGGTGCACCTTATTCCCCGAAGGGAAAAGGGTCAAATCTACTTTTTAAGGTCTGATATTTTTTAGACGAGAGTCTTATGGAAACAAATATTCCCACCATTACTGTAATGGTTCAAATATATCTATCCATCATTAAGGTTTTCCAAGGTGGACATCCAATTCCCACGTTACACTAACATTTTGACGATGAAGACGTCATGTGAGATGACACCTCAACGCCCAACTATGCTAAAAGAAATGATTTCCGTTCCTCTGTAATATCCATTCTATTTATATCAATACAATACAATTCATTCAATTTGAATCAATACAATACAAAAGAGGGCTTAGTTTTAGAGGTTGATGAATTATAAGTAACCAACAGAAGAGGATGGGCACACATGATCAAGAACCACACTGAATTAAACAAAACTTCCTTTTTAAGTTTGTGGCAAGCCAATCATAGTCATGATTAAATATTCTAATGAGTGTAAGCAAAGCAAGCATAGAAAACTTAAATATTTGTACAAACCCAAAACTCCAGATCTCTCCAAATTTCCTGTGTTTCCAAGCAAACTGTCAGCTGTAATAGTTCCTCCTAACCCCATATCTCTGTTTCTAATTATGGTCAATAACAGAAATTTAAAGATTCTAATTAGATCTTGTAACTAAATAAGTAGTACTTACTATCTTAAATTCTACAATTGTGTTTTTATAAGATAATTACAAATAAATTTATACGACGAATAATACTGTGACCTGATAAACATAAATCCAACAAACAAAATAAAATCCTAACCTCCCACCAAATTGAGAGATTCTATACTACCACTAACTAGTTTCACAGTTAATATGAAATTCAACTTCTCACCCACCATACAAAATTTCCTATTTTCCTCTCCATAAAACCCCTCTATTTCTGCTTTATCAGAAACAAGCACCAATCATCTTTCAGAAGTTCAAATTCCCAAGTCCAACTTCTCTTAGCAAATATGATGAGTCATCTTGTTTTCTCTCTTTCCCTCTTAGCAATATGCGCTCGGACCCTTGGTCAAAATTCTGCCTCCGCTCCCGCTCCATCAGGGCCCACCAATATCACGAAAATACTGGAAAAAGCCGGTCAATTCACCACATTTATCCGGCTGTTAAGAATTACGCAAGCCGGTGATCAGATCAATACACAATTAAACAATTCAAAACAAGGAATGACTGTTTTTGCACCTACTGATAATGCATTTTCCAGCTTAAAAGCGGGTACTCTCAATTCTCTAAGTTCTCAACAACAAGTTCAGTTAGTGCAATATCATGTACTTCCTAGCTTCATTTCAGTTTCACAGTTTCAAACTGTGAGTAATCCTTTGAGGACACAAGCTGGAGACACTAGTCCCGGCGATTTCCCGTTAAATGTAACTACTTCCGGGAATCAAGTGAATGTATCCACCGGAATTGTGGATGCTACTGTGAGTAATACGATTTATACTGACGGTGAGCTTGCGGTTTATCAGGTGGATAAAGTGCTTCAGCCAATGAGTATCTTTGCTTCTCCGTCGCCGGCGACGGCACCGGCACCGGGTCCGGCAACGTTGAATATGAAGAAGAAGTCTCCGGCAGCGTTGAGTCCGAGCTCCGGGAGCGATGATGTGCCGGCGGATAAATCGGGTGCTGATAGCATGAACGGCGTGGCGGTGTTGGGAATTGTAGCTTTCTGGTTCGCGTTTTGGTTGTGACGTTAGATATTTTCAACCGTTGTGATTGATCGTGGATCATATTATTTGGAAGAGATTATGATTGCAGATTTGCAGAGTTGAATTTAACGGTTGTGATCGTCTGTGATTTCCCTTGATTTGAATAATTGTATTTCTCTCTTTTTTTCCCTCCTTTTTTTTCATTTCATTGTCGTTTTTTAAATTTGGATTTTCAACTGTAAGATATGAATCAAATTTTGAAGTGGTGTACATTTATATGTTTTCCAATCGTTAATTCTGTAATTTTTACTTGAATAAGCAACTATAAAATGTGAAAGTGTAATACATAAAACATGTCTTTTTAACTTGACGTGACTAATATCTATATCCTTCAATAAGTAGATATTTAAATTTGTATAAAGTTAAATAAACAGATAAATACGTCCTACGTGAAGTCTCATACACATAAGTAGTCAAGCGCTTTCTATATAGAATTTTCAATTTGGATGTGCACAAGTGCATTATTAGATCCTAACTTTCGACCTTAACAACAACTAATAATGTAGGAATAGGTACTTAAATTAAAGAAGTTAAAGTGACACACAACAAAAATGAGAAATTCATGTTTCCAGCCCAATATTTATATTGGCCCATCATAGTGTTGTTCTAGTTTTAAGGTGCATTTGCTACCACTTGGGCATCAGCCCAGTTTCTAAACAGTTCCACTGGGCTTTGCAGAAATATCAGACATGTAATCAGCAAAGAATAGTCACAAAAGTCATCTTAATACATAATAATAATTAAATATTTATCATTATATATAATTTTTCTATTATTATTCTTCAATTTAAATTTTACAAAAGTCATCACAAAAGTGTTTCTTTCTTAACAATGTCAATTGTTAAAATTTCTTAGGTCGTTGATACATCTGCATTCGTTACCTTATAAGATAGTAACATTTCATATAATTTCTCACCCATCCAATCTAAAAAAAAAAGTGAAAAAAACTTTCCAAATTTTCTCTTGCAATAATGTGCCACTTAGTTTGACTCTTTTTGAATTGTCAAAGTTCCCTTTACTTTTCGACTTAGCAAACATATACAACACCTTCATCAAAAGAAAACTTAAGTGGATAAGTAAATATATATTTCCTCCGTCTTTATTTATTTGTCATATATATTTAGTTGTCCCAAAATAATTGTCAATTTGGATAATTTAGAGAGAATTAATTTTTTTTCAACTTTGCCCTTATCAGTAATTACTCTAGAATTAAGAGACACATATATATTTAAAAATTTAATTATTTATAATGAGTATATTAGTCAAACAACATTCCTAATTAATTTTTTCTTAATGATTGTGTCAAACCTTAACATGACAAATAAATTGAGACGGAGGGAGTACTAGTTTATTACCTAACATAGTTACAACTTGAATTAATTATGGTTCACGATAAACATTAGCTGTAATTACAATTTGAGTTTTGTATAACCTATGCGATTTATACAAACGTTGTGCGTGAATCAAATTGTATAGCGAAATATACAAACACTGTGAATTGTATAGTGAATTATACAAATGTTGTGAACGAATTCATTTAGCGAATTATACAAATATTGTGCACAAATTGTATAGCAAAATATACAAAGGCTACAAATTGTATAGCAAATTATACAAATGTTGCTATAACTATACTTACGAAATGTAATTACCTAAACTATAGCTAGAAACATAATTAGGCTTTATATATTTGTCATTTATAAAATTTGCTCATGATTTAATTATCCACGCCAACGCTTGAAGTGGAATCTAAAAAGCTTGAGAGGAAAAAATAATATTTCTCTTTCAATTTATTTCTTTTAGTTTATTATTATTTAAAAGAGAATACTTTTTTCTAATTTAATAGCTCTTAATTTAAATTCAACATCTCATAAAATTATGCCTAGCATGCATATCTTTCATTAATTAAGATAAAAATATTCTTTATAAGAGAAAAAAAAAAATATCTCCACCCGTGGAAGTACAAACGTTGTTTACCTAACCTAGACAGGAGAATGAAAGTGAATATATGAAGACTACCTAATACAAGTAGGTTGCTTTGACTACCTTAAAAGAACAGAATATGTACAATTATTTGTTCAAATTTCGAAGCAGTTGAATAGAAAAATGTCATAATTGTTGTATGCTATAATTAAGGTAGGGGCTAGCCCTTTCTCACTCAACATTCTACTTCAATTTTCAAACTAAACTATAAATATATGGATCTTCCATGCATCATTTCCATGCACACACGTTCTTAACCACAACACCTTCACAAACTAAATCATCTACAAAGAAAAAAAAAATGGAGGACCAACAAATTAAGTAGTACTACTTATTAAAGAAAAATAATAATATATTTTATGGATTTATAGACTAAATGCTTCTCTAATCCAATTGTTCTTAATTAATTGATTTTTTTGGTATTAATTTGAATGTCGATTTCATAAATTTTTGAAATATAGTACATATTCTTGCACTAAAAGTACCTAACAGTTACATTTTAAAAAAAAGAGTATTTGGAAAAACG
Source organism: Solanum aculeatissimum (assembly GCA_038996855.1). Classification (NCBI taxonomy): domain Eukaryota; kingdom Viridiplantae; phylum Streptophyta; class Magnoliopsida; order Solanales; family Solanaceae; genus Solanum; species Solanum aculeatissimum. The sequence continues at coordinate 12,878 of JBCEWC010003367.1, forward strand.
TATGTACATATTAAGGGGAAAATAATATTGATTCTCCAAGTAGAAACAGATGTCAAATTACACAAAACTTTAATTTATGTTACTCCCATTCCTACATCATTAATTAAGAAAAATGTTGATTGTGAATAAGGGAACGATTGACTATCATTTTTTACAAATTATAGTATAGCACTATTATTATTATTACTATTAAAAGGGAGTTGAGGTTGCACAATTAAGCTTCCTGCATCATTAGGAAAAATGATTAAATTTTTTTTCCTTTATGATGATATTATGTATAAACTAAACCATGGTTTAAGAGTTTAGAGATCAGAGATAAATTATTGATAAATATAATTAATTAAACTTGTCTTTTGGCTCAACTGAAATAGCTGGAATGATTTTGATATCTGTATATATCCCAGCATGCTGCCAAAGCAACAGACAAACGAGTTTGCAACTTCCAAATTTTAAAGACTTTTACACGTATATCTCTACAAATTACAATATATATATATATGTCTCATTTAATTTAGGTGATCAATTTTTCACCCTTATTTTGTTAAAGCTAGATTATCCATAAAATTGTATCCATTTTTAGAATTCGAATTTGAGATCTCTGTTTAAAAATGAAGAAATTTCACTCATCCATCCATCACACATATGACCTTTGTAAAATTAATTGTTGAGCCTAACTCTCACCCCAAAAGTAAGCTCAAAGAGAGAGGATTATCCAAATCTTATAAGGAGTTCACCCATCTCATTAATCATCAATGTGGTACTTTTGTCGTTTTTCAACACCCCTCCTCACGCCCCGTGCTTAGCATCTGGTGTGTGGGCAATTTTTAATTTTCAAAGGTGCAACATTGTGATAAGGAAATTCACAGTTTCTGTAGTTTGGAAATATAGCAAACTAGATAAACATTTCAGTTCACCCAGGGAAAACCTCTGGATGAATGAGCTCTAAATGATTCTGGCCAAATCAGGCTTAATGAAACTAATAAACTACTAGTACATATCGAAAAAATTAACTTGCCACTGAGTAAATAGTAATCAATATATCATAGTCTCACTAAGGATTCCCATTTAGGCAGTGGGTTATTTAAAAGTCAATTATATGTAGCTATTTATTTCAAACATGGATGGTAATTAACCTGCAAAACATAACAAATACCATATTATAACAAGTAAAATTACAATATATATATGGATAGTATACCACTCTAAAGATAAATAGGTTGTTTTCGATATACCCTTAGCTAAGAAAAAAGTCTTTTATAATGCCAATTTATATTTAAGTTATAAAACTTGGCTTCTTGGAACTTTCTTAAAAATACAATTATTCCATGATTCTCTACAGATTTAACAATATGATACATAAATCAAACAGATGCTTTCCAGAACTTAAAAAAAGTTAGAATCGAGGAGAAAAACTAATTACTACTCCGAAGTCCAATTATACTGCTAAAAAAAAGGAATTAGCAACGAAAATTTTTATATTTAAACAGTAAAATTTATCGTTAATCTTATTTAGCAAATGAATCATCAAAAAAAAAAAAAATGTTAGCTACAAACAGCGAAAAAGCTAGTTTACTCAAGGCATGATGATCAAGAACACTTGAGAAACAAAAAAGAGTTACTCGAAGTGAAATACCAACCAAAATAATTGAAAAGTCTAAAAGATTCGGAATATGGCAGTGATGTTGCAGAGTTCACAGGTAGGCAATAAGCAATTGAACATTCAAAGGAAAATAGTTTGTAAAAAGGCAGAAATATTTCTACAAGCAGTAACTAAACACAATGGAGGAAAAAAAAAAAGCCTGACTTGTGATTGTCAAGTCCCTTTTAACAAATCTCTTCCAACATTCAGTATTCAGTGGTCCCCATCCTTCTTCTCTGACAGTTCACAAGATCTCTCAAAATTGCTGCTGCTTTCTCCATCTTCCTCTTTCTCTCTCATCAAGATTGAATCTTTTGGCCTTCTTCCAACTTTTTTTTTTGTTCATTGTATCATTCCACTATAGTGAAAATCCTTGACATAATAGCTCCCCACAAGTTTGGACCTTTTGAGTAATTCACTTCACAATGAGTATGCTTTTGTTATAAGCATACATAGCTTTTTTTGTGCATGTGTGTATATATTTCGAGTCAAAAACAACAGATTCAGTTGAACTCAGAGTCAATGACTTCCACTATAGTCGCTTAATCCCATAGCTGAACCAGAAATATTCCCGAACTTGGCCAGTTCATTTTTTGATAGAAATGGTCTACTTTCATTCCCTCCTACCCCGAGAAAATCTCTTGTTAAACCGCCTTCAATTGCTTCATTTCCACTCAGATTCACGTGTTTTCCTTTGTTGTTACGCGGCATCAAATTAAAAGGATCTGAGTTCTTTCCACTTGCATTACCCTCTAATGAACTTGAATTCATATCCCCGAACAACAGCCTATTTCCTTGATTACTAATGTTCGTAGCTGTTGTTGGAGAGTTCATCATTAAGCTGTTAAAATTCTGATCATGAGCAGCAAATTGTCCTTGTCCATTGCTTTTAGAAAATGACGAGCCCATTAACCCAAATCCAGTACCAAAGAGGGCTGAATTGCTCCTCGTTGATCCCATTTGGGCTGCTTTTTGTAAAAGTGCAGTAGCGGACATATGAGTAGCTGGAGTTGTTGTTTCGTTGTGATGGTTGTTGTAGTACATTGAACTTATTGTCTCTGACAAATTTCTTTTGTTCTCTTCTTCCTCCTTTAGCAATACTCGTGAAGGAAGCTGAGACGAAGAAGAGCCAATTCCAGAATCATCACCACCACCACTATTAATGAACCATTGTTGATTATTGTTGTGTGCCGCAATTTGGACCAATTCATGATGAGGCAAGTTGCTAGTAGTAGAGCTTGACGATGCTACTAAGAAATCATTACCTGAATTTGGATTTATATTATTGTCCAACCAAAGTGGTATCCTTGGTTTCTGTCCATCAACACTATTGAGTTGTGCCTGATGATGATGACTAATTGCTGGGTCCAATCCAAGTCCCATAAATTCAGGCCTAAACAAATTAGAACCAAATTGGGGATTTCCTGCACTATGCTGAAGATTAGTATTGTTAAATCCCCCATTCAGCAATATCTCATTTCTGAAATTCAGATTTGCTGCACTTGGAATTGACGTAAATCTTGCACTCTCTTCTGCTAGCGCATCGCAAAATGCTCGATGTGTTATAAAGCTGTCCTTTCTGTTCAATTTTTCAAGTTAGTTGCATTAAATTTCACATTTATTTCCTAAATTGACTAATCTTAGGACAGTCCATTTATATAAATTCTCTAATGCAATAAATGAAAATAAAAATATTTCTTTCATTAATATGATACCTGGAGAAAAGAGTCCCACAGTCGCATTTATATTCCCTTGTGCCACAAATCTTAGTATGAGCTTTCCAGTCAGATTGAACAGCATATTTCTTGGAACATTTCTCACACTTCCACTTTTTCTCGCCATGTTTTCTCGAATAGTGTTTTTTGATACCTGTTAAATCTCCGAGAGCTCGCGATGGATCGTGGTGGATACAGGTCTTTTCTGGGCAAATATAAACTTTCTTCTTGATCACTTCATTTTTGTTCCTTTGCTTTAGCTTCCATGGCAAGTTGTGACCTCTTCTGTGGAGCTGTAAATTCTGGTCCCTCTGAAAACCCTTGTTGCAGATTTCACATATGAATCGATTCGTCGCCATCAGAGACTTGGGTGATAGTGCTATCACTTCTGCATCTGGATCTGTTAATAAACACCACCACCACCACCAACAACAACAACAATAAGTAAATGATGACAAAAAAAAAAAAGAAGAAGAAGAATAGAGACTTGAAAACAATTTTGTTTGACATATATATATATTAAAAACGTAAAAGTTGGTTAATTACCTGGTTTTCCGGGGAGATTTCTTTTTCTTTTGGCAGATGGATTTGAACTAGGGTTTGGATTATTACTACTAGGGTTTGAATTCAAGTTAGAGTTTGGATCTTGAATGAAAGCTAAGGAAGATAGTCCGTCATCAGACATCATTTTTTTTTTTTTGGAGCTGAGATTTGGAGAAGAAGGAAGAAGATGAGTTTAAGTGAGAAGGAACCAAAAAACACAAAAAGAGAACAGCTAAGCTTTCAGAAGAGACCAAAGATTTTGCTGAAAACAGCTAAATCCCAAGATTACACAGTATAAGGTATTATTTCCAAGGGAAAAAAGTATAAAACCAGACAAAACCAATGGTTACAACTGCATGATTCCATTCACAGAGGCTATTTTCTTCTTCTTCTTCCTCTTCTTACAGAGGTTTCATTTTGGGTTTGAATGTATAGCAGCTGAAAAACTACTACCATACAATAATTTTCTCTCTCTCTCTCCTTCTTTGTCTATCTCTATCTCTATTTTATTCCTTATCTCACACGGCTTTTCTCCCTATAGTCGGTTAGACATAGACTCAAGTGGACCACTTTCCCCTCCTCCCCCCTCCAAAAGCCCGGTAAATAACTGGAGTTTCACTTAGAACACACTGATTGGAAATACGGTTTTAATTTGTTTGTCTCATTTTAATTTGATAAGAAATTTAAGAAAATATTTTATTTTGTGATCTTAAATTAAAATATGTGAAGAATGTATCAAAATATTATTCACTTTGTCCTATTTCATATAGCACCCTTTCTTTTTCGGTTTGTTCCTAAAATAATGTCATCTTACTTTAATTGGGAAACAATTTAACTTTAAAATTTTCCCTTTATCCTTAATGAAATGATTCTCAGCTACAGAAATATCTAAAAATGATTTTAGACCACAAGTTTTAAAAGTTTTTTTTTTCTTAAATACTATGCTAAGTCAAAGGGTGACACATAAAATGGGACGGAGGAAGTATATAATTTTATACTTTAAACATGTCTAAAATATAAAAATTGCTAAAAAGAAAAAGTAAAACAAATAAATTGATATTGTATCATACTAGTATTTATGAATTTTGATGAATGCAAGATTGTATCATTTTCTACCGATGCCATACAAATATGAAGAATAAACTTACAATAGTACAAAAAGAAGGCACTCAATTCCATTTTTATACTTTAATTTGATGCAAAGTTTAAAAGAAAAAAAAGAAAGACTTCTGAAATTTGTGGTCTAAAATGAGCGGTAGATGTTTGCGTGGGTAAAATAAGCAATTTAATGTTAAATTGTTAATTACTCCCTCCGTCCAACAATAGTTTTCCACTATTGACTTAACACATGGATTAAAAATCAGTAAATGATAATGTGATTTTACCAAATCACCCTTTGAGTATAATAAATACAATGTCTTGAAAAATGAAATAGAGAAATGACTATAATTAATAATAAAGGTAAATTAGGAACTAAGTATAAAACTATATCTTGATTTCATAAAATGGACAACTATTGTTTGGATGACATCTATTTTTTTTATTATAATGAACAAGTAAAGATGAACAAGAAAGTAATATAAAAACGTGTCATTATTTTTGAAACCGACTAAAAAGGAAAGTGAGACATAAATTGAGATAGAGAAAGTTATAACTAAGGGCAATGACGCAACCAGTTGGTGTATAAAAACGATACTCTTCATTGTTATATAGCAAGGGATTGGACATGTGATACAATAGAGTTTAAATTATAGCTAAGTGTATATATATATATATTTATTTATTTTTTCAACTAAAATCTAAAGATAATTACAGATACCATTTTAATTAATTGTCAAAATATAAAAAAATCAGTAAATTGAACTTTTATATATAATAATGAATTTTCTTAACTTACAGTAGTTTTTACATGCAACTGTATGTTTGAAATATTTGCAACTAAATTTCAAAGATTCGACTTTTGGGTTATATGGTCTTTATTATGGCCTTTTCATAGTGACGCTGAGAGTTGTCACACTATACTATAACAAAAAACAAGGTAAATAATGAAGAAAGGTAAAAAAAGATGTGGAGAAAAAGGAAGTTGCCTTTACAGCCATTGATAAGGTAAAAATGATTATGTCATTATTGGATTTTGGACCCTTAATTGATTACTAAGAAAGAGAAAAAAGGATTGAAAAAATCCAAAATAAAGAGAGAATAATGCATATGCTCCCCTTTGGTACGGTGTCGTCCCGTGAAGTCCTAGCTGGAATATATTATGTTGCATTGAGTGGGAGAATTAGGTGGCTGTACACTATGTCCCTACTTACTTTTACTCGCACAATTCCAAATTAATCTATACGAAAAATATTATAAGTTGTAATCTTTCTTATATTAATATGATGAAAAAATATATTTTAAAATATTAATCAAAATTCATGTAATTTGATCTTAATAAGTGAAATAGTGACAAGTAAATATTTTACCTAAAAAATATTAGTATTCCCGAATAATTGTTATTTTAGGAATTTAAGGACAAAATTGATAATTATTTTTATGTATACATTTGAAGGCAGTTTTGCTTTGAAAAAGACAGATTATGTTAGAATTAATTATACCGTGAAAAATTCAATTATGTTTATGTATATATTTAAAGGTATTTTATGCTATTTATTGTATTAATAAAAACATGCATTGTGTCTCTAATTTATAAGAAGAATTGAAGTTGTGCTTAGAATGAGTTAAAGGAATCTTAGGGGTGTTTTTGTTATTTTTAATATTTTATCAGGAAAGAACTTAGTCGTGTTATCGGGTACTATTATTTCGCATGTTGATAGGGAAAAAATATCTCGATACTAATTATTAATTTATCCTTAGAATCAGTAAGGAATATGATAACACTAAATTTTTATTCCAAAACTATCTAATTATGCTCAAAGGTAAAATTAGAATTTCAATTTTATGAGTTCTAAATTTTATGTTAGCTAGTTTAACCAATAATTAATGGGTTCAAATTTAGCATTTGTACTTTATTTAATCAATTTGTTAATATAAACAGTCGTTGAGAGTAAGCGATTGAATTTTATCGAACCTATACTAGCTTTTCCCCGTCTACGCCTACCCGACATACCAAACAGCCCTATTAATATTAATAAGAATGCAAAGAAGATAAATCAATTTACTTTTATTAAATAGTCACTTAGTAATCTATATTTTGTATTAACTTGTTTTAATGAGCGTGAAAATAATTAAATTTAAATAGTTAAAGATTTCACATTGCTACGGTTAGTTGAGGGAATGTATTAGAGTCTTTTAATATGGTATTTATGAGCTAAATGTTAAGGTTAAATTAGGCCTAAGGTTTATGTCTTCACAAAATTTACATATATTTCCCTCGTATCATTTAATGTGAAAATGTTAGTATAGAGAATCAAACAATTTTTCCTTTAGCTATGAATTATATCTAATATTTTGAAATGTTAACTTTATTGACAGTACTTTTCAAGTAGTTTTAAAGAATATAAATATATTTTTTAAATTTGAAAGTTTGTGTCTGAATTCCAATGGATAACTAAATATTTTAACCCTCGTATTGTGAAATCCTTCACATAAATAATAAATTGAGATTGAAGAAATATAAATTATAATTTATTTGATCCACTTTATAAAGAAGATAGGACAATGTGTGGAACTGAATGAGTACGTATACATAGGATGAGCCAAGTGAGAGTTCGAACAAGTTCAGTAACTTTTTTTTATAGATTCTACTGTTATATTAGAAAATTAAATATATATTAACTTGTGAACTCTCGAACAAAACTAAATAACTTCTTAATGGTATTGAATGCAGAATGCTTTCCCACACCAAAGTTATGGGTTTGAACCCTATATAAAGTAAACAGAGCTGCTTTGTGCCTAAAATTTATTAATTTGATGTAAATATTAATATCGATTAAATTTTTATAAAAAAAAGAAGAAATGGTTGTATGTTGAGAGAGAAATAGGATCCGAGGTCGACGGACAAGAGGTGGCTGGTGTCTCTTGTAATGTCCCGTAGCTAATTGGATATATATAAACTACAGTGCCACACCCATTTTTCAGATATTGGTCGGAGGGAAACCAAAATTTAAATAAATTTTAAATTTGTCATTGAACTCATAATTTATTTTAATTATTAAATTGCTAGTATATAATAATAATAATAATTAAAAAGAATTATTTGTGAAGTCAAAAGTTTCATATTAGTGGTTAATGAGATGGGTGAACTTCTTATAAGGTTTGGACAATTCTCCTCCTTTTGAAGTGACAGTTAGACTCAAGACTTAATTTTAGGTAGTATCAAAGTAAGACCCATCTCATCCAATGTTGGATCCCTCAAAAATGTAAAATTGTCCATGCAACAGATGCTAAGCATTCAACATGAGGTGGGGTGTTGAAGAATGACGAAAATTAAACGATTAATCAAATGAATAGACTCTTCATAAGGTTTGAACGATTCTCCTCTTTTGAGCTAATTTCTAGGGTGAAAGTTAGACCCAAAATCTAATTTTTACAAAATTCATATCTAATATTATAATTCTGACTCTGGTAACAAGGCCTATATATATATAGTAGTACAAGTACACCTTTTCTCCTAACAAACAGAATAGTGATGGATGGTGATGTTGAGCTAATAATTATAAAGACTTTCCGTTGTAAAAATTAAAAGAGATATAAATAAAATAATTCATCACTTCACCAGAAAGGCAGAAACTCTTCGTCTTTCGGTTTTAGGGTCCCCCTTTCTGCTCTTTTATTTTTATTGTTGTCCTATACAACACCAGTTACTGCCAAATTCTAAATGGACCATCCACGTCTCCCTTTTTTACAATTTCCTACTACTCTTCCCTCCTTTATCTTTTTCCCTTTGTATCTATGGTTTGGTACGATGGATAAATAATAATAATTTTAAAATTAAATATAAAATTATTTGATTAACGATATTAATTAGTTTTGAAGAATTTATCCAATTATTTGTACTATGATGATGAAATGGAATAAGTTTATCTATCTCATTCTATACCAAACGAAAGTACTCTAATATTCCTTTGGTTTAAAATGTTCAAAGCAGAGATGGCAACCGAACCGGCCCAAAAGAATAGCCTAAGGTTAGGAAATCATTTGGTGTGATGTACAAAATATAACAATTTTAAAATAAAATATGTGATTGGTTTATCCACATTTAGTTATAAAATATTAAATAATTTTTAAATCATTTGTTTCTCTATTTATATTATAATTACAAGATAAATTATTTCATATACATACTAAAATAACTAAACAACCTCTCAACTTTAACTTCATTTAGTTAATTAGAAACTGTGGCCTGTAATGATATGGATCCTTTATTAATATAATATTATCCTTCCAATCAAAATTAATAAACTAGACACTAAAATCATCTGCATCTGATAATGTCTGTCGATCTACTGAATATGCATTGTTATTATCACTAAATGATTGTAGTTAATTGAGTTACCTCATATACTCTCTTTGTCGCCAATATATATATATATATTTTACATTTTGCTTCACAAAAGTCAAACTATATGCATTATAGGAGAAAAATTACAATTTATAATATATTTTATATAGTTTTTAAATATCTAATTTTTAATTTTAAAATATTGAATTAATTTAAATTTTATGTAATTTTAAATTAAAAATTCATCAAATTAACTTTCGAAAAATAAAATCTGACAAATATTTTGAAATAAAAGAAATACTTTCTTAGTACTATAAAATTTTCACTGCATTATCAGACCATCCATGGTATTTATTCCCATATACGGCAATTACATTTCGCTATGTTCTGTTCAACTAGATCTTACATATATGAATTTATCTTGTTCACACGCACGTATCTTTTTCTTTACATCCAAAAGGCAATGCACGTGTGAGATTTATATATAAATTTAAATAATAAATAATAAATTTTTGCTGTAACTTAACTTTAAAAATTTGCAGACTGAAGTGATCGATAATTGTTCAAATTATATAAAGAAATACGAGAACTTATAATACACCTTTCATGTCGACAAATAAATATCTATATCATAAATAATATAAGTATGAATCGAACTAAACATCAAATAAATTATAAATTGTAATGGATCTGACAACTAGATACCATAATTAATAGTAACACCAAATGAAGTTTTGTTACATGCATAAAATATAAGTTGGAGAAAAGCAGTAAAAAGAAATAGAGAGAAAAGGCAATGTTGAGATTTTATTTACCTCATAGTATATACTGCCAAGATGGACTTAAATATCAAGAAAATGTACATATACTAATAATAAGAATAGTACTAAAGTCACGAGGATTTTTAATACACAGTAAGTGCACATGCAATCTGAAATTTTAGTTGCAGGTTTTGCACATATCTATATAACCAAAGGTATCTCTATCTTTTTTTCTATAAATAAAATGATGGAAAATAAATTAAGGGGACCATAGTTTATAGTTTACCCAACCACTTTTGGAATTAAGCTATCGGAGTTTACTATTTTGGAATACATGCATGAATTTATTTATTAATGTTTTTCTTATATATAAATTCCTTGAAGAGAGGGACACCTAAACAAACCTCACCTAATTTCATACTCTTTGGATCTTTTACTTAACCCAAATTCTCTTGGGAAAGCCAAAAGTATATTACGAAAATGACTTAACCTAGCTACACATATTCACCCAAACCATACAATTAAATTGTAAAAAAGGGCAAGTTTGGTGCAGTAAAGCTCCCGCTATGCACAAGGTCCAGGGAAGGGTCCGATCACAAGGGTCTATTGTACGCAATCTTATCTTACATTTCTGTCAGGGGTTATTTTCGAGGCTTAAATCTATGATCTCCTAGTCACATGGCCACAACATTAACAATTACTCCAAGACTCCCCTTCATGTTATTTACAATTAAATTTTACAAAATATTATTTATATTATCAACGTATATATAGTTTCATCGGTTATAATAATTATGAATATCATCTACAATGTATTAATTTGTAAATTACTCATTATGCTCGTTAAGAAAGTTAACTATTGTTACTTGGTTTCATATGAACTAATAGTGTAAAGTGTTTTTTTACTTTTCAAGTCATTAAATCATGCTTTATCATAGTAATTATAAATATTTATTTATATGCATGAGTAATACTCCCCCTTGTTTACTTTTACTTGTTACTGTTTCACTTTTCGAGGTCAACTTGACTAAACTTCAAAGCTAAATTGAAGTAACTAAATTTAATATTTGAAATATAAAATTTTAGATGGTTGAAAACTATATGAAAAATACTATAAGTCGCAATCCTTTTTATATTAATATGATGAAAAAATACATCTTAAAATGTTGGTCAAAGTTCATATAGTTTGACCTCGATAAATAAAATAATGACAAGTAAAAGTGAATGGAGGGAGTATATAACTTGTTCCACTTATTATGTGCTGTTACTTGAATATATTCCTATTGTAAAAATAATTTTTACAGTAAGGATATAGAGTGAATTAAACTGTAAAATTAATGTCTGTATTTAGAAATAAAACGACAAACTTGACATTCCTTGGACCGGAGAAACAATTCCCTCCCATGTTCTAATATAAATCCAACATGTTTTATATTATTTTGTTATCTTTGTTTGGTATCTCGTGTTTGGAGACAAGACATGGAACATAATTCTTTCTCACATGCTAATTTTTATATTGGATACCTTTTGATTTTTGAATTATTGGTATTTACTCTTTTGGCCATAATCATAATGGAAGTACGTACTTACATAGTTGACACTTTTCACTTAGATCAGTTCTATATTATAATGAACTTAAGATATGATCTAGGTACATGTTAAAAAAAGTTTATATTTTTAACTTAGCAAACGTCTGGCTAATTTGACACACGGCTTGTAACTATTTGTGACAAGTCTGATATGATAATCCGAAAAATAGAGTTAATAATGTGTTACAACGTAACTAATATGAATGTACTTAGTATATAGTCTAATCGACTTAATTAGGATTATTATTCAAAGATTGACAGAGAAGGATATATTAGTCATATTATTAAGATAAATAAGATTGAGATTGTAGAATGTAGAGAAGGAATGACTATATAATGAAGCAATTGCCACGTATAGAAATGTAAGAAAAGAAACATGAAAGAGTTGTATTTTATCTTTATTAGTATTGTTTTATAATTTTCGAAGAATGACAAAAGTTTCACATTAGTGATTAATGAAATATGGGTGGACTTGTTATATGGTTTGGACAATTCTTCTCCCTTTTGAGCGAGCGTTTGAGGTGTGAGTTAAGTCCAAGACTTAATTTTACCGTGAGGTGAAATGTTGAAGAATGACAAAAGTCCCACATAAATAATTAATGAGATAGGTGGACTCCTTATAAGGCTTAAGCAATCTTGGCCTCCTCCGTTTGAGTCAGCATTTAAGGTGCGAGTTAGGCTCGAGACTTAATTATTACAATAATCCTCTTCACTTGATTGCTCATCATATATGTATTGGCAGCATTTTATAAACCATGTTATAGATTTTCACTCTACAATATTCTGATCTGCAAAATTAAAGATGTTGGATATAGACAAATAGGATGGGGGTTAATCAATGGTCTATTTTTTTATTTTGATGTTCAATTCTTTCCACGAATCTATAGTGTTATATACTAGTTCCATCTTACAGTTCTATAGGCTATATAATCGTAGGCCTTTGACTAAAACATAAACTATTCAAAATGTTCACACTAACTTTTCGTGTTGCTTTAGTGTAATTTATGAGACACCGTTTGATCGAGCACAAAAATTTAAATAAGGAAAAACTTTGTTATGTTTTATTATTAAATTGTTCTTATTAAAGTTATTTTAGTGCTTACTTTTAATTGACTTTTCTACACAATAAAATGTTACCTAAATGGAATTCAATTAAGCATAAAATGGTTGGTGTCATTAAATAGCTACCAAATATAAAAATATGATATTTTATTTTTGAAACAGACAAAAAAAAAGAAAAATAATACATAAACTGATACACAAATTATATATTTTATGCAGAATAGGGATCAGAGTACTTATTATTATAGAGCTCAATACGGAAGAAATCAGTATTATCATGATTCTATCACCGATCAATTCTGTTCTACTTGATTTCTCTTCTATCGACGACACATATCACTCGATTAAGGAGATCTATGAATCAAGATTCATATACAAATAAAAATAGTACAATGAAATTCTTTTTAGCAAAATTTGAAAGAATGATCCATAGAAGAGCCGTTTCCAAACTAAGTAGCGCTTGATCGATAGTGTATTAATCAACACTCAACTGATATGAATTTTTTTATTTGGTAATTCTATAATTTAACATTTTTCATATGACATATTTAAAATTATAATATTAAAAGATATTTTGACATATTTAATCTATTTATAAATTTTACATGAAGTCAAAATCACGTAAATAAATTAAAACGAAGGGAATAGTACTTACAATTATTTCTCCTTTTTATGTGCGATCTCTATAGTCTCTTCCCATTACTTTGAGATGACCCTGGTCTTATCTATTAAGGGAAAAACTTCATCTGGAAGAGTCCAAATAGCTGACTAAATTTACTGATTTGACTGCTCATATCAAATTATTACTAGTTGATTGGGGGACAGATATTTGCATGATATACCATTATTGAAGATGTTGTTTCAAAAATTTTAAAAAACATATTGTTAACAATATAAATAAATAAATAAATTAAAGATCATGAGGAAGCTTTGTTTCATATTTAGCCACTACAGCAAAAGAGGCCATGTGTGCAATTCAAATCCATCAAGATCAAACTAGACTAAGCATTGCTCAAGAAAAGCCCCCTGAGAATATGGGTTTTCCACTTTTAGAATGTTTTTTCCACAGTTGAAATTCCCAAAAATTCGCGAAAATTTGAAATTTCATGACAACAATTGTTTTCAGTTACTGTGATTAGCCCGCGCTATTAATATGAAAAGCTTTTATCACTCTGCTAAAAAGTAATTAGAATTTTTTTGCTTATATAAGATGAATTTGACCATTTCTTTTTTGGCTAATAAAGAAACAAGACTGTAAACTGGCTCATTTAACAATATGAGCAGGTGACATTTTCATAAATGGGCCTTTTTTAGGTCAATATTTAACTTTAGTTACCCAATTAGCTCAGTGAACTAAAATTGTCTGAAAAATAATTTATTTAACTTACTTTTAAATTTAAAAGTTAGCTCACTTGGATAACTGGGAGAGAATCTTAAGAGCAACCACAAAAAAGGCCATAGGATAGCAAATACTCGAATGCGACTGCAATGGCCTGATCTGCAGCCTACAATTCTTGACTATATTTTTGGCTCTTAAACCATTTTACAGTAACAAAGAAAATTGTACCAATTCTGTCTAGAGAACAATGAGAGTGGCATTGATGGTGAAGCATCCACAATAAAATTAGGAATATCTAATGCAAATAGACAAAAATAGCAAGTAGAAATTAAACAAAACGGCTTCACTTCTTCTGAGCAGCCTTGGTGACCTTGGCACCGGTTGTATCTTCCTTGTCAACATTCTTGATAACACTAACAGCAACAGTTTGACGCATCTCCCTCAAAGCAAAACGACCCAATGATGGGTTCTCTGAGATCATCTCAACAACCATATGATTTGTGGGAATCATCTTATCCATGCTAGCATCACCATTTTTCAAGAACTTGGGCACCTTCTCAAGTTCACTGCATATCAAAATCTTGGTCAAGATCTAAGCAAACTTGACTGCAATGAGGGAGATGTGGAAACCAAGGATAGGGGCATATCTGTTTCCAATCTGGCCAAGATGGTTCATGATCATGACCTGGAATTGTTGGAAGCTCCCTTTGGCTGGGTCATCCTTGGAGTTGGAAGCCACAAAACCACACTTGAGATACCTGCAACATTATTTACGTTGAATCCAACATTGTCACCAGGAAGGCTTCCTAAAGAGCTTTTTGGTGCATCTCAGTAGATTTAAGTTGGGTCACATTTTACTTTTTGCTCACGGCCTTGCTCTGGACTCCATCTTGTGATTGTTCTCTCTTCAACAATATAATTATCTAAGCATGATGGAGACGCTGAACAGCTTTGTTGTTGCTCAATATCGAGAATTAATAATGTTTTTGCCACACTACCACAAAGGCGAAGAGTGCAGTGAAAGTCGGACCAAACTCTCAAACGACCATTTGCACTACCATTTTGTGCTGATAAAACGAGCACAGCATATTGGGAATGTACCAAAGCAGGATGATGACAATAGGCAACAAAGTCTACCCCATACTGAGAGCCCGATCTAGTCACCCAGTTCTTACTTCTAAGGTGAGAAAAAGCTTTGTATAAGAGAGGAAAACTTTCCTTCCTGGATGTCATATGCTTCCATAACTCATTGTTGTTCAGTTCTGTCTCATTGTGGTCAACAACCTTAATGCATTTTAGAGAATATTGAAGGTAAAAAGCTTCTTCCAGGGAGAGCTGAAACCATTGTTCATTCTTTTCTGATGTCACCCTAGGTCTACCAAAGCATGCATGATTGAGGAGGTCAGTTAATTCTGCATCTGCTTTAAGAAGCACACTAGTACCAGAAAGCAGTCCTCTAGAGCTTGAGCTGATCAGAGAAGATTGGAGCTGGCTGACTATTTCTGAAATGGGATCTGCAAGAGCTTTAACTTCTGCCGCTTTTCCTTTCCACCTTGGCCCCATTATTCCCATTCACAACAAAAAATGTGCTCTCAAAAACGATATTCTGATTTACACCTGTTTGGACAACCAACATTGTACCTGAAAAAAATGGAATGAACCAGTTACATGGCTATACAAGGCATGATCATTAGAAAAATAAACACTAGGTACAAAATTTCAGAAGTATAAAGTAAATTACAATTTGTAACAGTAGACAAGATTATGCCTATAAAGTCTTTCCCGGCATAAAATTAAATCTCTGAATGGTAGTTCCAGTTTCATGCTATGAAAGTGCTTTGTCATACAACTATTGGTAGAAACTGAGCAGCAAATCAATTGGAATGATTCAAATGCACATTCAATTCAGAAAAAGGTAGCAGTTAAAGAAGAACTCAGCCGTCCATAAGCCCAGATGGAGCTCTTCAAGAGGACATTAAAACTCACTTAAAAATTAAAATGGGAGCCACCAAAAGGGAGGGCACAGAAAGAAACTTCTGAGAGTTTTATCGCTATAATCACTTGCATCCAATTTTGAGAGGTTTAAGGTATATGTATTGGCATCTTGCAATGAAGAAGGTTTAACAACACTGACTTTAGGCCTACCTTCTTTGTTTCCAATAGACCCTCAGCTTAAATAAAACATTCCAAACAGTTTGAAGCAAGTTCCCCGTAGGAAAATACTCATATAAATATTACTTACTAAACAACAAAAACCTTTTGCACAGACAGATAGGTAGATTATTTTAAAACTCAATCCTCATTCATATACAGCATACGGCAAAAACTAGCACCTTTCAATCACTAATGAAATTAGCCTAATCAATTATATACCCACTTGATCTTTCCAATAGAAAAACATTCATTTATCAAGCTATTTCGAAAATTGAAGATTCAATTTTCCATTAGTTCTAGGTTTTACAGGTACAAAGAAAACAGATCTAATACTTTTGCAGTATAACATCTCACACGAAGCATCAAAATCAAGCAGGTGTATGGTTTCACAGCAAGTATGGAAATTTCTTATCTATTATTGTCGGATTTTATAGAAATAATCCTCATTTTAACTGGAAAAGCATCTAAATTCTCAAACTTATGCAGGAGGAAATTGAGTTTACCTTCTTAAACCAAAGTAGAGAGCTTCCCTGAACATAAGCCGTCAGAAGATAGAGAAGATATGTTGAAGAATAGGGATTGTGACTGTTTTTACCTATATACCCTTATCTTTTCACTCATTTTCAAGGATACCCCTTCTTTAATAAGATAGGACTAAAAGATTAAGCAGGTGATAATTAGAGGATGGCTGTCTAAATTAGTTAAATTTGCTTATAAACATGTTTGGACTTATTTAAACATTTTAAAAGGTTTCGTGTCTACTCCAACGAAAAACCACCCCTTTTAAATATGTTTTGTCTCATGAAACATCAATTAATATAAATGTACTTCAGCACCATCTCTACAACAAAGTGGACAGTGAAACGGAAATATAAAAGTTATTATATGCAGTCCAGAGCATACCTAGAGATGAAGAATTTACCGAGTTGGGAACCAAAATAAGTCATAATTACACTAAAATGATCAAAATAGGCCATGAAACTAAAAGTGAACAAAATTAGGCTTAGTGTAAAAATTTTTTACACTTTACAAATTTTTGTAACGGACCCGTTTAAAAAGACCCGTTACATATAAAGTGTAAAAAAATTTTACACTTTGTAAAGTGTAAAAAAAAATTACACTTTATAAAGTGTAAAAAGTTTTACACAAAGTGTAAAATGTTACATTTACATGAACAGAAAAGTTGTCTCTCTCTTCTTCTTTCACTTTTGGCTCCTCATACTCTATTGACGACAACGACCCTATTTCAAATTTTTTTTTTACTTCTTCTTCTTCTTTCAGCTTCACTTTGTCTCATTTGACCCCACTGGTCCCCTCCTTCACAGCTTCTTCACTGGTCCCCAAAATCATATTTCACCCCACAATCTTTGCATTTGAAGATTCTCGTAAATTAGAAGTACATGAGTTGTAAAAAAAGTGAACATGAAGGATC
>JBCEWC010003368.1:0-30553 GCA_038996855.1 Solanum aculeatissimum
ATTCTCAGTAGTCATCGTAGAGAGTTAATTAGTAGATTAAGTTTGATAATTAGCTTTTATATACTATTGCAAAACCCTCATTTTTATTATACATTGTTATTTTGGAAATAGTAATTACATGAGAGACAAAGTGTTATTAGCTGTATTTTCATGCATTCCCAGTGGGATCGACCCTAACTCTTGTTGGGTTCTATATTTTGTCAACGATCGCTTTACACTTCATTTGAGGTGTGAGTTTAGGCATATCAGGCCTGGAACCTTAGTTTAAAACCTATACTCTATGATCCCTTCTACGAGTCATGGACTTAGACACGGCTTGTAAGAAGGTTTCGTAGAGTGCTTCTGACACTTGGTTAAAATTAGAAAAACTTATCTAAGGTCCATGAGCCCCATTCATGACGCGTGTTTTAATCTACGGATCGTCAAGTTGGCTTGTGCACTGGAGTGCACATATATTTGCTCACCGGAGGGTTCTACGAGTTGGTATACGGGTCGTACAATGAAGTACAACCCGTATAATCAGTCATAAAATCAGAATTTTGGCCCAAAATGGTCAGCTTGGCCTTGCACCTGCAGAACCTGTATAAACATATTGTTACCCTATATGCTACCAGTCCATTGTTCAAAATTTACAAGACAACTACTGAAAATAAAAACTACCTAGCATTCTAAAACTAAAAAGTAAACAACAACTATCCTATTACATCAAATAACTTGGGTTGCCTCCTAAGAAGTGTCTGATGTATTGTCACGACACGACGTGGACTTCTTAATTACTCAGAATTCATCAACAACCCACACTTCCATCTTGAGCTCATCTGGCCTCTTCATCGTCTGATAGACATTGAAGAAAACTTCTTCGTCGTTCATTCTAAACTTGAGTTAGTCGAACTCCATATCTATTAAGGCTCGCCCAGTGGTTAGGAAAGGCTTTCCCAAGATGATTGGAACGTCAAAGTCAACTTCGCAGTCCAAGATCAAAAAGTCTACGGGGAATATAAACCTATCAATTTTGATGAGGACATCATAAAGTATCCCCTACAGGATTTTTCATCATCCTGTCAACCATCAATAGTCTCATGCTTATCGGGGTAGGGGCTGCCAGACCAAGTTTCTTGAAGATCACAAGGGGCATCATATTTATGCTGGCACCAAGATCACAGTGCCCTTGCGAACTCCACATCACCTATGGTGAAAGGAATGGTAAATATGTTTGGGTCTTCACGTTTCTGCACCAAGGATCTAGTAGAAATAGCACTGTAGTGTTGGAGCTCTTGGGAGAGCTCTTGACTCACAGTGCACTTCTTAGTCACCAGATCCTTCATAAATTTCGTATAGCCAGGCATCTTCTCCAACGCCTCAATTAATAAAATATTGATGGAGAGCTACTTCAACATAGAGAGAAAGTCTTTGAACTTACCTTCCTCCTCCTTTTTCTTTAGTATTTGAGGGAAGAGAGGAAGAAGTCGAGGAATGAGTCTCAACTGTTGTAGCATGACATTGTTTTCCTCATTCACCATACTATCATCTCTAGTTTTTTTTCTGCTTATTCACTATACTCTCATCACAAATATCGCCATCATCTACCTGGTAGTGGAGGATCGGTTTTCTACTTCTCACTGTGAGTTGTGATAGCCATGCACTGCCCGTTATTCTTAGGATTCTTCATGGTATTACTGGAAGTGTACCTTTCTGGCATTGGTTCAAGTGAGTTGATATTTGTCTGAATTGTTATTCAAGATGCTTGAGGGCCACAAAATGAGACTTAATCTTCTAGTTTATACTAGCGATGTCAGACTTCATCCCCTTTAGTGTTTTATCTTGTGCATCAACCCTTTTCTACAACCGATCAAATATCTCCTCAATGCGAGATGAGCTAACTATAGCATCCTGATTGTGCGGTGGACTGTATGGACCATTCTGAAGCCTTCTCTACGGCCCCAATCAACATCTCTATCTAGTCCCTTGGCCTGTCACAATAGCCTCCGCTGTTGTTGTTATCTCTGAAGACTCCATATCTTCCATAGTTCCGACCTTGGTTCCCCTGATCTTGGCGCCAATAGTCCTGATTGGACCCTTGGGCGTTGGGCCAGAAACCCACTATCTGCTCTACAACAAAGCATGTGTCCTCTTCATAGTATGGCTCCTCGTATATAGGTGGGCGAGGGGAATGATGAGCAACAACATTAACTCACTCCATGTTCTGCTTCATCAATAACTCAACATTAGTATTAATTCGTGCTAATTCTTGCATCACTTCCTCCTTGGCTTGTGCTTGCGTCGGACTAGTGCTAACTGAAAATAAGCTCCTTGTAGTATATTTTTCCCTCGTACTCCATGCACGGTTAGTTTTAACCATGCGTTCCAACCTCTGAGTAGCCTCTTGGAATGGACGATTAATGAAAGAGTCCCCCATAATTGTGTCAGCGGCAGCTTAGCCATTCTCATCAAGGGCTTTGTAGAAGATCTCCACCAGGGACTCGTCAACAATCTTATGGTCAGGGATACGTCTTAGACATTTCGTGAACCTCTCCTACATAGCACCGATCAAGTCACCAAGAATCTGCTCAAAGTTATTGATCTCAAACTTCAGCTTTAGCTTCTTCGAGATTGGGAAAAACCTTTCCAAAAAGGTTGTCTGCAATTCTGCCCAACTGGTGATCAAACTCTGTTGGAGCTTCGATAACCATAACGTTGCATTGCTAGCAAAAGAAAGCGGGATGACACGAAGCCTAATGATATCCATGGAGAGGTTTTGGTTCCCCATCATACTCTTACAAATAAACACAACGTTGTGTAGATGGTTATGAGGATCCTCTGATGGTAGGCCAGCGAATAACCCAAGATTTTGCAGCATTTAGAGTAATCCACTCGAAATGACAAACTTTGTATCATCCGGTAGTGGGGGTAACACAATAGCTCATATAAAATCCATCACCATAAGGTCAAGCCGATATTAATTCCATTGATTTTATGTGGCTTGTAGACCCTATGGTGGTGGTGGATTGTTGTCACCATTGTTTCTATCCAGCGCTGCATTTTCCGTATCATTCGCGACATTATTGGTGTTGTCTTGGGCCATCCTTCACAGTGTTATCTGAATCTCGAGATCAATAAAGCCAAGGGATTGCCTTGACTCGAGTATTATGCATACACTACACTGCACACAAAGAAAAATAACAAAAAATATAAAATTAGGGAAAATAAGAATTAATCACCCAAACGTACTTGAATTGACCAAGTCTAGCCGTATTCCCCGACAATGGTGCCAAAATAATTGATGTCGCTCAAGTCACACCTTCTTTTTGAGGTAAAATGGTCGTCAAGTAAATAATCTAATCGAGGTTAGGATCGTTCCCATGAGGAATATGGTAGACTCCAAAATCAATTCAATGCACCTTGAGAATGATTAACCTACTTATCTCCCGAGGAAAAGGGGGGTTTGAAAACAAGAATTTAAATTAAATGAAATTAATGTAAGTAATGAACAATCAATAGGAGAGCTAACTAGGTTTAAGTGTTCCCCATGACTCCCTAATTTAATAATATCGAACACATGCAGTTCTCTTCCAGTGTGTAGGTGTAGGACAATAAGTTAGGTTTACCTTAAGTCTTTGATCTAGCAAATGGGTAAATTTCACCCCAAAACTTGATCTGTCTCCGTGGTGTGACTATACTAACCCTTACTTTAATCCAGTACAACCTCCTCTTAATCCGATTAAGTTGATTAGACGAGAAAAAGCTTAATTGCCTCCTATTAATTACTTCTTTTCCTATTCATCACTTCCTTGATCCGGCAAGTGATACTAGGCGAGTTCTAACGTTGACCAACATTAAAAATCAATGAAAGTGAAAAGAATAATTAATACGCCCTAACACACCTTTCAAGAATTACACGTTAATCGATTTTACCTTGTTAGTTCATCATGGTTCTCACACCCCTAGGTGTGGATTTAGCTATGCATTATCAGTGCAAACACAGAGATTATGATATAAAAAGAACATAATTAAGCACTTACATATGAAATTGAAACCACAAAATTCAACTCTTCAATTAAAATCACGAGTTTGAATAAAGAACACACAATGTATGATAAATCCTAAGTGTATTCACTAAAACAAGGTTCAAACTTCGTTCTGTCAGTCAACTTAATAAAAAATAACCTAAAAACCAATTTATAATAAGTAAAATGCAAAACCAAAATGAACTAGGAAAACTATATCGGCAATCTTCATGGGACCTGTTTACGGCTCGTAAACCACTTCACGGATCGTAGATCAGGATTTTGTAGATTCTGGCAGTGTTCAAGAGTTAGCTTCTACGAAACCATTCCATGGCCCGTGTAAGATTCTACGGTCGTGGAAGGTCTTGTCTGATGACTTTTTAGCATCTCTTCTTTTTCTGATCCTCAAGGAACGACCATCACTCTACGACTCGTGTAACATTGTACTGCTCGTGGATCCTCCTCGTAGAGTTGACTTCAACTTTGCACCCCTCACTGGAACTTTATACGAAACTCTCTCCATGACTTGTACCACGACCCATAGAGGGTTCCGTGGAACACCAAAAATCAGCAACTTCAACATATTTCTCCCAAAAAATTGTCAACACTATAATCCTACAAAACAAACACAAAAACATAATCAAACCTACTAACATCACATTGAGAACACATAAAATTCCAAGTTTTAAGCATCAAAAGTACTGCATTTCGGTAGCACATCAGTGTCCACCCGCCAAGGCATGGTAGGAAATTATGGAATGATTCTGAACCTCCAAGCACTAATTCTCATGAGTGATTATGTCATCAGAAGAGAAAGAATCAGGTAGGTCAATGGTAGAGGGTGAATCCTCAAGCAATAGAAGTTGTGGAAGGGCCTTACACTTGTGACCAAGGGTAAATTTCTCATCACGATTGTGGCAAAGTGCCTTTTTTCGCTGAAGTTGCAAATCAGAAGGTGAGAGGCGTTTGACAGGAATCTTAGGCATAGAAGAAGAAGAATTTTGGTGCACAGTTGTATTAGCTATAGGCAAAAGAGGGGGTTGTGACCTGGACAAGGCGGGTCAGATAAGTCCTCTTTCCAACTCAAGTCATTGTTCATGCAAATGGGCCAGTTCAATGGCATCTACTAAGGTGTTGGGTTTATGGAAAAGGGCAATAATCTTAATATCCAACTGGAGTCTCGAGACAAAGATTTGGACTAACCAGGAGTCAAAGATGTCTTCAATCTCATTCACTGGAGCCTCAAAACGAGATTGAAACTCAACCACCATCGAATGTTGGCGGAGCTTCGCAAGATGCCCCTTGGGTCCCTCTAAGTTCTGTTTACAAAAGTGCTGGCAGAGTTTCTTAGCAAAATATATGTCCAATCAATGAGTTTTTTATTGCGAAAAAGCCAACGATAACATTCGAGGACCTCATCGTCAAGATAAAATGAAGCCAACGAAAGCTGATATGCAGGGGAAATAACATAAAATTCAAAATATCTCTCTGCTTGAAATACCTAAGCTTCTTGATTTTTACCACCGAAACGAGAAAGCTCAATTGTTGCCGATTTGTGGCGCATAGTTGTTGCTATTGCTGAAGCAACGTCTTATGTCAAACACATTTCTATGGGACGTGGGCAGACTGGTTGCGCTACCGCTGAATGTACTGATGCAGTAGTAATGAAATCTTGTAGTAACTTCTGTTGGTTATCAAATGCAGAGTAGAGATCACAAACTTGGTAGAGAGATTCGAAAAATCCTTTTGGGAAACTACAAATTCAATGAATTTGTGTTGTGAATCACCATGGGGAGTCCGACGAATAAAAGCACCAATGTAATGATATGCTAATATAAAGATTGGAATGGATTCCTTGATTGAATAGTTTAACCACTATTACAACCTATGAAGCTTCAGTGAAAGAGAATAAGAAAGACAGTAATGACATAAAGAAGGGAGATGGGAACTTAGGGTAGAAGAAGAGAAAGAAGACAATTACAAATAATTCACTACTTGTTGATTCTTAACATCTTCTTTGCTATATGTAATAATTTTATTTCTTTCTAGACTACTCAGGTACTGAGTCTTCCCTTTTAGATAAAATCTGTCAATCCTGTACTGGGCTTTTTGGTTTGTTTACTCCTTCTTAGCATGGTCTCAGGCCTAAGGACGTCTTCAATTGAATCTAGGCCCAATTCGTTAGCAAAATTCATAACAGAAAATATTTTTCAAATCAACTTATTTCCCTCAAATTTAAGGAAAATTACTTTCCTGCAAAAATTTAAAAAATATTTTTCAAAACTCTTCTTCTAACCTCAAGTTACAATTTTTTCTTAGCCCACCTTTACCCCTCCCCCACCCCCACCCCCCACCCCCTAAAAAAAATTAAAATTATTTTTTAAAAATATTTTAAAATTTAATTTTCCCCACCCCTACCTCTACCCCTACAACTCCCCTCCCTCTCCCACAAAAAAATTTAAAAAAATAAAATTATCTTTGAACAATATTTTAAATTTTAAAAGTTTTTTTTCTTTTACCCAATCCCCTACCATGACCTCCTACCCCCCCCCCCCCCCCTTTTTGAAAATTTTTTTTAACCCTATCCTTACCTTGAACCCCAATATATATTTGTATATATGTGTGTGTGTATTTAAAAAAATAGATTTTGATTTGAAAGTTCGGTCTGGAGTCGAGTGTGGTCGGGTTGCGATTCAAAAGTCAGGGTCTACTCTGGAGTTGAAAGTCGATTCTTGAGTTGAAAGTCGATTCTTGAGTTGAAAGTCGAGTTGGGTCTCGACTTGAAAGTTGGGAGCACACAGTAGGTGTCAAGGTTGGTTCTTGGATTGGAAGTCAAGTATCAATTAGAGTGTCAGGATCAAATTTCAAATTGATCGATCGTGTCCAGGTTTGGATGTATGAGTCAAGTCCTAGGTTGGGTCTTGGAGTTGAATTTGAATTGATTATCGGGATCAAATTTCGATTCGAGTATCCGGGTCGAATTCCGAATCAATTACCGGGGTTAATTTTCATGCTAACAATTATTTCGCTAAACAATATTTTCTATTCTCTAGCCAAAATTAAAATATATTTTATTGAAAAATATTTTCATTCATCAACTAAACAATAGAAAATAGTTTTCATATAATGTTTTCCATTTATCAACCAAATATGAAAAAATAAGTCAGAAATCAACTTATTTTTTAAGGAAAATATTTTCATAGAAAATATTTTTCTTCACACCAAACACACTCTCAAACTCTGGATACAGAGAAAGTTTTGTTGAAAGTGCCATCTCTTAATGATTTTGAAAGACAAAAGTCCAAATTGATTGTTTTTATTAATATAAAATAGAATTTTACAATTTTACTATATAAATTCTCATATTGAATGTTTTTATTAATATAAAATAGAATTTTACGATTTTACTATATAAATTCTCATGACTGAATGACTTTTTGAGATATCATGATTACATGACTTTTTTGAGATGTTAACTCTTCATTTACATACTCATTTAGATGTCAAAATTAATTATTATTTTATTATAATAATATTAATTAATTTAAACAAATGATAGTTCCCTGTCTAAATAAAAGATTTTTAGTTTATAAATTTGAGGGGCTAGACATCTTACACATGGTCACATGGAAACATCTCCCAACTGTCTTAATCATCCTCATTAAGCCTTGAACGGTCATCTTTCATTTTTGTCCAGTAATTCCACTAGAGACTTGGGTTAAAATCTAATCATGGTTAAATAACTTATCTTCCAAGTGTGTATTTCCTACAACAAAAATTCAATCAACGTCCCTCTTCTCTGGCATTTCAAACACACAGTATGGTGTGTCAGTGTGTTGTATATATAAATTTAAAAACGAGTAGTGTACTAGTAACAACTTCCTTGTGCTACCGAGTAGAGTTTATTGTTGTACACCCTGTGGAAAGCGACAAACCGACACCCAAACACTCTTAATCCGCCGGCGCGGTGCAATGAGTACTCGGAGATCATCCTCCCCGTTGCAATCCTTAGTTGTGAAGCTCTCTACTATTTCAGCAATTACAGTATTGCTTCTCTGTCTTGCTTTAGTTTCTGCTTTGGCACTTGCATTCGCGCTTCCGGAATCAGATCAGTTGCTTAGTGGAGGTAGTAATGTCACACGCAATGGTAGTGAATTCAGCAGTGGACCTAGGAGTAGGCCGAAAGAGGATAGTTTTGCTGATATGATCGATCGAGCACTAGAAAAAGAGTTCACTGAAAATGATAAGGATGAAGGTTTGTGCCATAGATCTGAATTTCTCACAGTTTATGGAAGTTCCTTTTATTTTTTGCACAAAATTCTGCAATTTTTTATGTGGAGCGAGATATGCGTTAAAGCTTTGTTTTAAATATAAATCGATAATCTAACCAAAGATTCTCTAGAGTCTAGACTGAAGAGTTTATATGACTTGTACTCTTGTGTTGGGTTTAACGTGGCGAGTCTCCATCTTGATTTAAAACTTCATTTTCTGCTTTCAGATACCTTATTTATTAATGCGACCTGGTATATAGTTCCATTGATTCCTATATCTAGTTATATGTTTGAAGATCTGCTTGTGTATATCATATGCAGTTTTGGAAAGTTGGTAAAGAAGAATTGAAAGAGAGATCAGCTACTAACTGATTGTGCAATATATTTTTCCTGTTTAATTGTCAGCTAATGATGCGGGGAGCTTCAATAATAGTGTGGCTGAGCAGCAGGTGTGCACATCTTACATTATCTCTCCCCGTCTTCCTAGTGAATTATATTCTATAAAGTGATTGTTATAAGTTTTATTTGAATTGCTATGTCTAATTTATCAAGTTTGCTGAATGCCTCTCAAATTGAGAGTCTTGCCATTAAATAGAAAATATTCAGATTTACATCCCTGATCAACTATTCCTCTAAATATGCTGTTCTATCCCTCCAAATCTACTAGTCTATCACAATATTTATCCTCTTTGATTATAACATCAAATCTCTATAATTACACACTTATGTAAAGCACTATATTGTTACATAAATATGTACAATATTCTCTATTAATTCATGATGGACATGTATGGAAGAAGAATGACTCATTTATCTACAACTTCTCGTATATAATAACAATTTACTTCGATATGTTTGTTCCTCTCATGATAAACTGAATTAGTTGCAATTTAAATAGCACTTGTGTTGTCAACATGGAGAGGAGTAATATTAAATTAAGGAAATTCAATCTCAATAAGTAATCCATGAAGCCATACAACCTCGAAGCAAGCAGAGATATGGCTCGATATTCAACCTTAGTTGAAGATTTTTTCACACAGTCTTGGTTCTTATTTTCCAAGATATCAAGACTCTCCCGAAAAAATGCACCAACCAGCGAACGAACAAGTATTATTTTAGTCTTGTATGGATTGAAATTAAGGACAATTAAGAGGGTCAATTGATACCATAATCCATGTTATCACCTCGAGTATCGTTGACCGTCTACTGATCTAACTTTGTAGGATCAGTAGTAGCAAGACTACTTCCATATATATAGGGTCAATTGATCCTATAATCCATGTTAGCACCTCAAGTATCATTGACCTTCAACTGATCTAACTTTTTAGGATAAGTGGGAGCAAGATTACTTCCATCTATATGAGAGCCATAATTCTTTTCCAGTGACAACTAGCTGAAACTGAAACTCTCACGTAGAATAACTCTTACCAATAAACCGATCATTGAAGGACTCAAATTGATGCGAAGTCATGTTCTCGAATAAACCAACAAGAGAATAAATAACCAAGACCAGGAGCTCTAAATGTATAAGACTAACTCTTGATGAATAGTCAAGAAAACCAAGACTTTCAACTTTTTTGAAAGGAATCACAAATTAACGACTTTTAAGAATCAAAATAGTAGGCTCTGGTACCATGTCAAATTTGTTGAATGCCTCTAAAATTGTGTGTCTCTCCATTAAAGAGTAAGTATTTAGATTTACATTTCTAAAGATGAGTTATTCTAATCCTTTGAATTTGTAATTATATCCCTCCAGATCTGCTATTCTTGCATACACAAAAGGAACTCTTTTCTTGTCCAATACAAAATTGAATATAAGAATATACTTTTCAGGAAAAAAAAACAAAACAAAAAAAGAAGAAGAAAACAATTTGGGTCTTATAGTCAAGCTCCCTTGACCTTTTTGCCATTGCACTCGAGGGTCAATCTTTGTTCGGCGTGAGGAAACCTTTTGCATGCATCTGTTAATTTTTATTCTCTTTGATTACAACATTAAATCTTCATAATTATGTACTTATATACGACACTATTTTATTACATAAATATTTAAAATATTCTCTATTGATTCATGATTTATGAGCTTCCAACATGCTAGCATATATTCCATTAAAGGTGGTGACTTGTTTTAATCTACATAACTGTCGTGGTAGAGCTATTCAGTATGCCTCCGTTAATTTTTATTCTCTTTGATTACAACATTAAATCTTTATAATTATGTACTTATATACGACACTATATTATTACATAAATATATAAAATATTCTCTATTGATTCATGATTCATGAGCTTCCAACATGCTAGCATAATTATTCCATTAAAGGTGGTGACTTCTTCTAATCTATATAACTGTCGTGGTAGAGCTATTCAGTATACTGTGAGAGGATAAGACACTCGGTGGGACACCAAATCATCAAAAAAGGTTGAATAATTTCCTATAGTGAGGGATATATTGGATAAGTCAAACATCATAATGCATCAACAAGTGGAAGAGTACAGAAACTCATAATTTGATACCATCCTATCATTTTCTCCACTAACAAGTACTTGGGAGATGGCCTTTCTGATATACTTCATCACTTATTTCTGTTAGTCCTCAGCCAGTTCTGAAAAACAAAACCATTTACTTATCTTACAACTTGTAGCAACTTAATTGTGTCTTTTCCATTGTTTACTCTCCGGTACATAAGTTTCATTCGTTTGTTTATTCTGCTGAGGTTTGTTATAGGTTTTTAACTTGTCGCATTTCTAGTTCACCTAATGGCTAGTAATATGCTGCTATATTGTTAAATTGTGCTTATACCATGACTACCATTTTGATTGGTGGTTCTCTTTCATAACTATTAAACCATTGTACTAATACTCGTTTCTCCCTATTTGAATATGTGTTGCTTTGTTCCTGAATGTACATAGACACATTATCATATTGTATAAATAGCACAATCGTGGATAGAAGATATTTAGGAATTTTTTGATTTTGTTTCCTTAGATAGATTTGCTTTTGATTTGTTTCCTTAGATAGACTAGCTTGTACACATATAAATAACTCTTGTTAATAGAATGATATGAGTAGGAAGATTGTTCCATTGTCTCTATATTTTATATGGTATCAGAGCCACTAGTGCTCAAAATGATTGATTAGAAATTCCACACCTTCTTGGTAGCCTGAGAGGTCTCGGCTATTTGGGTTGTCTTTCACTCACTAGTTCGTGGTTTGGTAGAACTAATTTTGGCTTACTGCTTCGGTATTGTCTCCGCAGTCGGCATCACAACACATTGTGGTAATCTTCTGGCACCAAAACTCTGCTTGGAAGGTGTGTTGTTTGCTTCCTGTTTTTCTCGACTTAAGCTCTTTAAAAAATCTTTTCTGATCTCCCTTTCCAACCACCATTAATTTTAAGCATTGAATTTTGATATTTGTGGGGTTTTGGTATCTCTGGATCTCAGATTCAAATTCTATTTGAACTTTTCTGGTGGTATTGTCCTGATTCAAGAATTCTACTTGGAAACTATTTGTTTCTAGAACTTGGCTGAAGTTTCAAGGTTTTTTTAAGGTCTGTTCAAGTCTATTTTCGGATTGGGTTTAGGTTTCACCATTGTCCAAATATCTTCTTGGTCTGTGAGGGACATTTTCAGTTCTTGTTAATTTGGTTGCAACCCTTGTTTCCTGTGGTCATCCATAATCTCTTTTTACATCCTTTAGGACTATACATTAGTTCAAATTGTCAGGTTCTAGTCCATCATCTGAAAAAATAATTCGGGTTTCAGCTGATGAGTTTGCTAAATTCTGTCAATATCATAAATCAGGGAACAAATCTGCTTCAATTAACGTCTTTGCAAAGTCAAACAAAACATTCCTTATGGCATGTTCAAATAAATGGGCGATTGATTCAGGTGCCACAAATCACATGACGGGTAATTCTAATTTTTTCTCTAGCTTCCAATCACACAAAGCACCCTTTTCGGTTACTGTAGCTGATGGATCAACTTGTAATAGTCATGGATCAGGGACTGTTAAATCAACCTCATCTATCACTCTGTCATCTGTCTTAAGTCTACCAAAACTGACCTTTAATTTGATTTCCGTTAGTATACTTACAAGATACCTTAAGTGTTATATCTCTTTCTTTCCCGATCATTGTTTATTTCGTGATCTTTCGACGAATCAGGTTATTAGTAAAGGACATGTATCTGATGATCTCTACATCCTTGATGAATGGGAATCTCGATCTGTTGCTGCTCTAGTGTTGTGTCTCCATTTGAAGCACATTGTCAATTGGGTCATCCTTCTTTACCTATTTCAAAGAAACTTTGTCCTCAATTTCAAAATATTTCTTCATTGGATTGTGTCATGTTAGTTTGCAAAAACCATCGCATCTCATTGGGTCCAAGGGTTAATAAACGAGCCGAGTCAACTTTTGAATTAGTTCATTCTGATGTTTGGGGACCATGTCCTATTGTTTCCAAAATTGGCATAAGTATTTTGTCACCTTTGTGGATGATTCCTCTTGAATGATTTGAATTTATTTTATGAAGAGTCGTTCTGAAGTATTTACTCACTTTTGTGCTTTCAATGCTGAAGTTACAATTCAATGCTTCAATATGTACTCTAAGGAGTGATAATGCTAAAGAATACATGTTAGAAATGTTTCAGTCTTACATGAGACAACACGGGATTCTCCATCAGTCTTCATGTGTTGATATACCCTCTCATAATGGAGTTGCTGAGAGAAAGAATAGATATCTACTTGAGACAACTCGAACACTTTTGTTCCAAGTGAAAGTTCCTAAATAGTTTTGGGCGGATGCAGTCTCTACAACTTGTTTTTTGATTAATCGCATGCCATCAACCGTGCTTGCTGGTAGTAATGCTTGCAATGTTCTTTTTCCAAACAAGTCACTATTTTCGGTGGAACCTAAAGTGTTTGGTAACACATGTTATGTCCGAGATGTTTGACTATCTGTCACTAAGTTCGACCCGAAGGTGTTGAAGTGTGTTTTCTTGAATGCATGCTCCATCTGTACTAGCAAGACTACCAATTGTCCAAGTTTACAGGTGGAGGCGAGAAATTGATGACATGTCCCACATCAATTCCTTTGTCATCAAAGCTTGATGCTTCAGAAAATTTTGACCTTCCTATTGCTCTTTGGAAAGGTACACGCTAGTGCAAATCCATATATTCCATTACCGTTGTTGTTTCTTATGACCATTTCTCTGCTGCATCTAGTTGTTTGATTGCCCCTCTAGACTCTACATTTATCCCCAAAACAGTGAAGAAAACTTTAAATGATCTTGGATGGTGTGATGTAATGCTCGAGGAGATACATGCTCTAGATGAAAATCGTACTTGGGATTTGACAGATTTACCCAAAGGAAAGAAAGTAGCAGGGTGCAAATGGTGTTTGCAGTCAAAGTTAATCCTAATGGATTTGTTGCAAGACTTAAAGCTAGACTTGTAGCTAAAGGCTATGCTCAGATTTGTGGGGTGGATTATTCTGACACCTTCTCTCTTGTAGCCAAGCTTACCTCTATCCGCTTGTTTGTTTTCTTGGCTGCGTCTCAACATTAACCTTTAAATCAGTTGGATATCAAGAATGTGTTCTTTCATGGTGACTCTTCATGAAGAGGTATATATGGAGCAACTACCTGAGTTTGTTGCTCAGGGGGAGTATGGGAATGTTTGTCATCTGAGAAGGTCCTTATATGGTCTGAAGTAGAGTACTCGTGCCTAGTTTGAAAAATTCAGCGATGTAGTTCAAGAGCTTGGATTGAAAAAGCGCAAGTGTGATCACTTGGTCTTCTATAGACGATCAACATTTGGTATCATTCTTCTAGTTGTTTATGTTGACGATGTTATTATTACAGGAGATGATTGTGCAAGTATTACTTCTCTCAATAAGTTTTTACATGCCAAGTTTCATACCAAAGACTTGGGGCAGCTGAAATACTTCTTGGGCATAGAAGTAACGAGAAGCAAGATAGAGATTTTCTTGTCCCAGAGAAAGTACGTACTTGACCTACTTGCAGAAACTGAAAAGTTAGGAGCCAAGCCATGTAGTACACCAATGGTTCCTAGTGTACATCTTATTAAGTAGGATGGTGACCTTTTGATGATCTGGAAAGATACAAAAGGTTTGTTGGAAAACTAAACTATCTCATGGTAACCTGAGCAGATATTGTCTATGCTGTCAGTATTGTGAGTCAATTCATGTCTGAACTGACAGTCAAACATTGGGCAGCCTTGGAGCAAATCTTATGTTATTTGAATGGAGCTCTTGGTCTTGGCATATTGTATAGTGATAACGAACATACTTAAATTGAGTGTTTTGCAGACGCTGACCGGGCAGGATCAAGTATTGATACGTTATCTACAACTGGCTACTACGTCTTTGTTGGTGGATATCTTGTGTCTGGGAGGAATAAGAAACAAAATGTTGTATCTCAATCTAGTGCAGAATTCGAGTACAAAGCAATGGCTCAATCCACATGTGAAATACTATGACTACATCACTTTTTAATTGAGGTTGGATTGAAGCCTTTGTCTCCGGCAAAATATTGGTGTGATAATCAGGCTGCTCTACACATAGCCTCAAATCCAGTGTATCATGAACGAACAAAGCATATTGAGGTTGGCTATCACTTTATTCATGAAAAGATTCAAGAGAACATGATCTCTACTGGTTATGTGAAGATAGGAGAGCAATTGGGTGATATATTTATGAAGGCTTTAAATGGAACTCGAGTTGACTATCTTTGTTACAAGTTGGGCATAAACATCTATGCTACAACTTGAGGGGTAGTGTTATTGAATGTACATAGACACATGATCATATTGTATACATAGCACAATCATCAATAGAAGATATTTAGGGATTTTCTGATTTTATTTCCTTAGATAGATTTGCTTCTGATTTGTTTTCTTAGATAGACTAGCTTGTACACATATAAATATCTCTTGTTCTTGGAATGATATGAGTAGGAAGATTGTTCCATTGTCTCTATATTTTATATGCTTCAATGTTTTATCCGTTTCTTTTTCAGGCAGTGTTGGAGACTGTGGCTAGAGTTAAGCCCAAGAAAAATGACACGAAGAAAGAGGACAAGTACATATTTTGTACATTTTCACAAATTAACTTTCTACAGTGTTCAACTCTTCCTTGATTCGTGTTTTTTGTGTTTTGTGCAATTACTTTGTAGATCCTTTCAGCTTCATCATGTTTTCAAACTTGATAATGACCATGGAGCTGAAGAAACCCCAACATTAATAGATAGGAAGGTAAGCTTTTAGTTTTGTTTGCTTCTGTGCATGGGGCGATTGGTTAATTATGATTTTTTTGTTAATTCTTTTGAAAATAAAGATCCATATACTTGGAATGTAATGCTTGATATTTTGTTTATTCAGGACAATGTCTTTATCATATCTAATTTCAAGTCCAAGTATCCAGTATTACAGTTAGACTTGAGGTAAGCTTTCTACATTCATATGGAAACTGACAAGCATTTGTATGGCTTACTGTTGCTTGACATGTGTAATGTTTAGGTTGATATCAGATCTAGTAGTCGTCATTGTTTCTGCAACATGTGGTGGAATAGCCTTTGCTTGTGCGGGTCAGCCGGTTGGATCACTATCTTTGACATAGTTTTTCTTCATTACTGATAAAGAAAATGATTGATATTTCTTCATTCCGAAGTGCACAATGGCCGTTCTCTTTTATAGTTGCAAGACATTCAAATTTCTAATTCTTAATTCATATTTCTCAGGTTATAACTGGATACTTACTAGCAGGATCTATTGTTGGACCGGGAGGTTTTAATGTTGTCAGTGAAATGGTGCAAGTATGTAGCTTTGTCAAGAAGGATCTTATTATTTGTTTATTTTCTTTTCCTAGTACAGTGGAGTTGTTCATTCCTAAAGTCCAAAGATGAGCTTGTTCTTGATGAGAAATGTGAAAAAACCCGTTTTCACAAGTTTGGGCCTGCTTAAGTGAGCATCTCAATTTTGTTAGCTTAATCAGATCATATGGGTTCTAAGTGATTGGAAAATGGAAAATGGTGGAGACGTGCAATTTCCGAAGAATTTTTCAACTTGGTGGTTTCTATAATTGCAATTAAGAGCAATATCAATGATCTTTAGCAATTGATTAATTAAAGTTATCTGTCAGTAATCAACTTAGTGTAACTTTCTTCTTAGCTTTTAATTCATTTATGAAGTTTTATGTCACTTTCAACCTGTTTCTGCATATAGGTTGAGACTGTGGCTCAGTTCGGTGTAATCTTTCTTCTTTTTGCTTTGGGGCTGGAGTTCTCAACCACAAAGGTTTGCTAAATAGAAAAAACATTACATATTTCATTTTCATTTTCTTGATACAACTCTGCAACCATTATTGATTTTTGTTATATAAATTGTGGGTTGACTCTGATTTTTGTGTATTATCTAGCTCCGTGTTGTTCGAGCTGTTGCAGTTCTTGGAGGCTTACTTCAAGTTCTTCTTTTTATATGTCTATGTGGAATTACAGCCTCGGTACGTCTAAAATTTTCTTGTTTTGTGTGATCTGGTTTTTTATGTGACTATGGGAGCACCATTTCTTATTATTCTAGTGATCGCTTTGTTGCTATGCATTGCTCACAGTTACTGGATAATCTTACTAGAAAACATAGTGTTAATATGTGTTGCATTGGAAGGGACTGCAAAGTGTGGTGCCTGAGTAGAGAGGTGGTGGGATGCGGTATCTCTTTGTGCTGCTTTGCTCTTACATTATTGGATCTTAATCAGTAATGACCAACTCTTCTTTATCAATAACAAGAAGCTATGACTTAATCCCCATCTACTCTCGCCAGCTATTTGAATCCTCAATATCCATTTTCTCCATTCTACACTAACCGCTCTCTATACATTTTAGTGACATTCATATCTCTAAAGAGACTCTAGCAAACATTAAACCTCATGTGAATCTACTCCATGTACAAGTCTTGGCCCCAATTTGCCGATATCGTATATGTGGGTTTTTTACTTCTATTATGTTTTGTTTTTCTAGTAAATCTGCTGGGATTTTGAGTGATTGTAGTCTCTTGAGACAACTTCCTCCAATGTGATTTTAGGTCTACCTTGTCCCCATTTATAGGATGTGATAAATCCTCACAAACAACATTCTCTCTTTTATCATCTGTATATTCTACTTTCACCTTTCATATTTTGTTTAACTTTGTATAAGTGCACATTTATCATAGCATTCACATTTTGATGACCCTAATCTTGTGGTAAGTCGGACCTTTGAGATCCAGCATTACCGTATAACAGTGTTAGTCTTCAGAGGAACTTCCTTTAGGCCTGTGAACTACACATTGTCACATGATCAATAAGCATATGCTTTGAATGTGATGCATTGCCATGCAAGGAATGCATTTCATGTGCAACTTAGTGCATTTGATCAACAAGTTGTGAAATCACTGGCAGGCACATGTATCTTATGTGAAATAAACTACTTCTCAACATCTTTGTGAATTCACTTCCCTGTTTGAACAATAGCTAGCAACTTCGTTTCAGGCTTTCAGTAATCACAGTGCCACTAACTTTTCAAGAGTCAATTAATGAAACTTTGCTGCTCAGTTGGAATGGATTGTTCTTCCTGCACCCTGATTTAACTTGTTGGCTGTACTGCTACCCGAAAGTGTACAGGGCTAGGAGAGTTAATTGGGACTAATAGTCTTGGGCTGGTTGCCTCAAAAATGAATGTGACAGAAAAAACCTGATGAATGGGTACTATTCATTAGACTAAAGCATCAAATGCTGTAGTTGTCTTATGAGGGTGAAAGACATTGGTAAATTTCTAATGTGGAAAATTTTAATTCTGTTTAATAACAGAATTAGTGAAATTTACTTAGTGTTCTATAGTTTAGAAATCGAAAATATATCTAATACAGTTAATTAAAATGTAGAAGTTTTCTGCTTTACCTCATCTTATGTTTAGTTGGCCAGCTGAATAAATTGTTGAGCATTAAGATGTATAAGCTCATGTCACTAGCACATGCTTCTTAATTATTTTGACTCCTACACATGTTGTAAGATAGGAGAAAGTTGTACCAGATCAGTACTATGTCTCATCTTTTATGTCTACAGTTTGCCAAAAGTTTTTCCCCGTTTGTAGCAGAATAAACTTGTGCTACTTGATGATTTTGTAGTTGTGTGGCGGTAAACCTTCAGAGGGTGTTTTTGTTGGAGCATTTCTCTCAATGTCTTCTACAGCTGTGGTAACTATCCACTCTATATCTCCTTTAGCGTATTGTGGACTCTGGAGGCTCTGATGGGTAACTGACCTTTTTCCTTGCCATAGGTGTTGAAGTTTTTGATGGAAAAGAATAGTACAAATGCACTTCATGGCCAGGTTACAATTGGCACTCTTATTTTACAGGTGCTTTGTCCTCTGTTTCATCTCCTGTAAATCCTTCTTTCTTTACCATTTGCAAGAGTAACCAGTCTCAAAAATTGAGACCTCCTTGATTTTTTATTTAGCACTTGATTGATATCTACTATTTGGAAGTTCTAGTTGAATATTATTTTATTTTATTAAAAAGAAGTCTAAATGTCAGGTGGCCAGTTCAAGTTCACAGAGAGAATATAGTCTCACTACTATTTCATCATTACAAGAATAACACTCACTAAACATCAAATCACTGGAGCTGGGTGAAGCTATTAATTATTTGCCCATAGGATGTCATCACATAAGAATAGATCATAGTTAACTTCATACTCTTGGCTCAAATGAAACAGGAATGTGGTGACTAAATTTCAGGTACTTTCTTGTTCTTTCAGGATTGTGCTGTAGGTCTTCTGTTTGCGTTGCTTCCAATCCTGGGAGGCACTTCCAATGTTCTGCAAGGGTTAATATCCATGACAAAGTCGTAAGTCTGCTTACTTGACTTTGAGCACTTTCTATTCCCTCTCTGAAACATGCTTTGGTGAAGGTCAGCTATATTTGCAAGAGCTAGTTGGTTTCCATTTGCTTTTCTTCTCTTTAGAATCTTCTTAGTGAAAGGAAAAGAGTTTTCTCGAACATAATTTAGACCCTTTCTCTTGAGAACTATAGATAGATTATTGTCACGCTAAAAAGATAATAGGTTTTATTGTGTTTGAAGCTGATCAATCCTGCAAATCACCTCTTTTCAGAGCTCATTACTATCTGAGAACTGTTTGTTCTATTCTATTAAGTTGTCTTGTATGTCTGCATGCATTTCATAAGCAGCGCTTTCCTAGAGGCATCTGATAAGTTTGGTAGATATTGACTTGGAAATTGAATACTTTTATCCATAGCTTTCCCAACTGTTGTAGGCAGGTCCATATTACACAACAACATGCTCATGAGTTCTGAATTTAGATTTAACTTCTTAGGAGTTCATTTTGTCCTATAGAATATGGTAACAAATTGTCATTATGTCACTTGAGTAGGGAGTGTCGATTGTTCTTTTCTGCCAAAGGAATCTGCCACATTACATATACTCAGATGGTTGTTGGGCTATACATCCAATTCTGGTGATTGTGGAATTTTAAATAGTATACAAAGAGTTTGGTGAAATATCAATTTGCTTTAGAGTGTGTTACGACCCGAGCCTACCCTTAGTCGTAACACGGTACTCAGAATCCCGAGGGACTTCAGGTTAACCACATGACATACATAAGCATACTAAATTAAAGGGAATCAAATCAGAAGTAAAATAAGAATGGTCTAATGATCTGCTAGCATAGGATAGAAAATAATTGCAAGGCGACAACATAAATTTGACATGTCAAACACATATATCCAAAAGCTTCTAACATAGAGATGTGACTAGGACAGGCCTTAGCTCACAAAGTAGTCTAATATAGAAATGAAAGGAAGTCTGAAGTAAGCACGAAGCATATCCTCGAAACGTGAGGACTCACCAATCTCTGAACACGTAGAAGTTGTTAATAACCATGCAGATGAGAGGGAGCATCTGCACCTATATTATAAGACAAATAGGCAAAAGTATGCAGTGAATACTATAAAATGTAGTTGTACTAAGTATGTGAAATAGGCTAGGAATGATAAAGTCATGTTATACAATTGGCCTAGATAGAGAACATGATAAGCATAATCATAATAGTAAGTCATGAACAAGATCTATGAAATTTAAGAATCATAATGAAAATCTTAAGAAAGCATCAGTTATGAGAAAACACACTCATTTGTGGGATATCAACCTTAACCGACAATAAGACCACACAAGTTATAACATGGAATTCGGATGTTGCCCCTTCATGGGAGAAAAGGGAGACTACTTGCCAAGGTAGACTCTACCCTGTTAAACAAGTCATATCATATACTATATGTGGATCCTCTATCTAAGTCAATTAAGACAACCTATGGTGGCACGTAGTTATGGGGCTAGGGTGGTTGTTCGACCCTTACCAAGTCTCCACCTTAAAGCCCTCTCGTTGTTAAATCAAATTCCAATGGAATAGATCTCATAAATCATCAAGTCATATCATGTGGAAAGACAATAATTAACTACCAATCTGGTTCATAAAGTCATAATCATAAAGTAGCTCAATTCATCATGATTCATGTAATGTGGGAATTATCCTTTCATCATTACGAATTCATAAGTAGGTGAGAAAATCTTTCACCATCATTCATGTGCGAGAAATCCTGTAACACCCCCCCTCAAGTGGGAGCATAGATATTGATCATGTCCAGCTTGTTACAAAAGTAATCAATTCGGGTTCCATTCAGTGCTTTTGTGAACAAATCAGCTAGTTGTTCTTCGGTCTTCACGTAGCTAGTGGAAATTAGGTTTTCTTGAATCTTCTCACGAATAAAATGACAATCAACCTCAATATGTTTAGTTCTTTCATGGTACACCGGATTTGAGGCAATATGAAGAGCAGCTTGATTATCACACTGGAGTTTTGATGGTGTAGGATGTTTCAACCCAATTTCAGTTAAAAGATGATGTATCTAGATAATCTCACACATAGACTGTGACATAGCTCTGTACTCAGATTCTGCACTGGATCGAGATATAACACCTTGCTTCTTACTCCTCCATGACACTAGGTTCCCTCCAACAAAGACACAATAGCCCGTAATAGATTTTCTATCAATTTTGGATCCAACCCAGTCAACATCTGTAAAACACTCCACGCGAGTATGACCGTGATTACTATACAATATGCCAAGTCTTGGAGATCTTTTTAAGTAACACAAAATCTGTTCCAAAGCTTCCCAATGTTTGACCGTAGGTGCAGACATGAACTAGCTAGCAATATTTACTGCAAATACAATATCTGGATGAGTCACAGTAAGGTAGTTTAACTTCCCAACCAACCTTCTATATCTCTCTAAATCATCAAAAGGATCACCATCATCTTTCGTAAGATTCACATTTGGAACCATTGGAGTACTGCAAGGTTTGGCTGCCAACTTTCTAGTATCTACAAGCAGGTCAAGAATATACTTTCTTTGAGACAAAAATATTCCCTTCTTGCATCTGTTAACTTCTACACCCAGAAAGTATTTCAACTGACCCAAGTCTTTTGTATGAAACCTAGTATGCAAGAAAAACTTGAGAGAAGAGATACCTACAAAATCATTTTCTGTGATCACAATGTCATCAACATATATACAAGGAGGAGGATGCTAGCTGTTGATTGTCAGTAGAAGACTAAGTGATCACATTTGCTTATTGTCATCCTAAAATCTTGTACTACTCACCGAACTTGCCAAACCAAGCATGAAGACTCTCTTTCAAGCCATACAATGACTTTTTCAAATGGCAAACTTTTCCATGCTCCCCCTGAGCAACAAAACTAGATGGTTGCTCCATGTACACTTCTTCTTGAAGATCACTATGAAGGAATGCATTCTTAATATCCAACAGAAGCAACTAGAGAAATGAATAAGCGAACAGAAGTGAGTTTGGCAACCGGGGCGAATGTGTCTGAAAAATCTACTCCATACGTCTGAGCATACCCTTTAGCCACAAGTCTGGCCTTAGGTCTTGCTACAGATTCATCTGGATCAACTTTAACTATGAAGACCCACTTGCATCCCACTGATTTCTTTCCCTTGGGTAAATCCATCAAATCCCACGTGTGATTTTTCTCCAAGGCATGTAGTTCATCAAGCATTGCATCAAATCATCCAGGATGATTCAAAGCCTCCTTCACTATTTTTGGTACAGAGATAGAGTCTAGAGAAGCAATCAAGGATCTGGACGTAGAGGATAAATGGCCATAGGACACAAAGTTAGCAATGGAATATTGGATTTGCAATTACGTGTACCTTTGCGAAGAGCAATAGGAAGGTTAAGATCTTCCAACGGAGCAGACGAATCTGATGACAAAGGGACAGGTGCAGGATATGTATCATTGGACTCTCGCCTTCTCGAGTAAACTTGAACAATTAGAGGTCTTGCTATCACAGATGGAGCAGGAGTTGATGGTACAATAGTCGGTTGGTCTTCTACAACACAGGGGACTTGATAAACTAACCACTCATCTTCCTCCCCTGGCTTGAAGAAATTGGAGGTGCATAGAAGAACGTGTAGTCTCTAAAAATACAACATCAGTTGACACCAAATATTTTCCAAGTTCGGTAGAATAACATCGATATCCCTTTTGAAGGCGAGAATAACCCAGAAAAACACACTTTAATGCCTTGGGATCCAACTTGTTACACATGGTCGAACATCTTAAACATAACATGTGCTTCCAAACACCTTTGGTTCCACCGAAAATAGTGACTTGTTTGGAAAAATAACACTGTAAGGCATATTACTAGCAAGCACAATAGATGGCATGTGATTAATAAGAATACAAGTTGTAAAGACTGCATCTACCCAAAACTGTTTCGATACTTCATTTGAAACAAAAGTGCTTGAGCTGTCTCAAGTAGATGCCTATTTTTTTTCTCAGCCACTCCATTTTGAGAGGGTGTATCAACACATTAAGATTGATAGAGGATACCATGTTGTCTCATATACGACTGAAATAACTTTGACATATATGCTTTAGCATTGTCACTCCTTAGAATATGTACTTGAGCATTGAATTGAGGTTTGACTTCAGCAGAGAAGGCATAAAAGTGAGTAAACACTTCTGAGCAATTCTTCATAAAATAAATCCAAGTCGTCCGAGAGAAATCATCTACAAAAGTGACAAAATACTTGTGTCCAGTTTTGGAAATAACAGGACACGATCCCCAAACATCAAAATGAACTAACTGAAAAGCCGACTCAGCCCGTTTACTAACCCTTGGACTTAATGCGCTGCGATAATGTTTTGCAAATCAGCATGACTCACATTCCAATGAAGAAATATTTTGAAACTGGGGACATAACTTATTTAGCAAAGGTAAAGAAGGATGACCTAATTGACAATGTGTTCAAATGGAGACACAACACTAGAGCAGGCAGTAAACCGAGGCTCCCATTCATCAAGGGTATAAAGATCGTCAGATACATGTCCTTTACGAATAACCTGATTCGTCTTAAGATAACAAAACGAACAATAATCGGGAAAGAACGGAATATAACAATAAGATCTCTGGTCACTTTGCTAACAAACATCAAATTAAAGGCCAACTTTGGTAAACTCAATACAGATGACAGGGTAATAGAGGAGGTTGGTTTCACAGTCGCAGATCCAACACTATTACAAGTTGATCCATCAACTACAGTAATGGGAGAGGGCACTTTGAGTGATTGAAAGTCAGAGAACACAGTAGGATTACCTCTTATGTGATTTGTGGCACCGGAATCAATCACCAATTTATTTGAAAAGGTGATAAGACATGTTTTATGTGCTTTGGTAAAGGCATTAACCGAAGTGACTTCCTTCAACAATTTCTAGTATCGAGAGAATTTAGCAAACCCTTCGGCTGAATTCATGACTGTTGGACAAATATTGAAGCAACAGAGACAAATAAAGACCTCAGCAGTAACAAATCCAACAAAGCAACAGGAAGAATGAACAGAGGAAACTGAAGATGCAATTAAAAGAAATTGCAGATCTGCACAGATGCCAGAGAAGACAACGAACCGATTGAAATCTAGTCCACAAGAGAAAGAGAAAAAGAAATTTTGAAATAAAGAAGATGATGACGAGAAAAAGAAGCAAAGATTCAAGGTAACACTTGAGCAGAAATCTGGATCTGAAAGAACTATAAAAGTTCTTTTCCCTCTACTAAAGATGATGAAACTGGTCACTCATGGATGGGTGACCCAAAGCAGAAAATAAAATAAAAGAAAAGAAGCCCTAGCCTTGCTCTGATACCATGTTATTCATAAGGTTTGAAGAATAACGTGTCTATTATTCAAAGAAAACAATGGTATAAATACATGAAGAGAATTATCTAACTATGGTAACTAAATATTAAAATCCCTAAAAATCAGCTATACTATCTATGTACATTAATATTTAGATTCTGTAACAATCATAATTCATAATGAAAATTAGGGTAAAATACATTGGTTCATAGAAAATCAACTTTAAATCACATATTCTCGTAAATTCATGCATAATCAAGTAAAATAATATCAATTGAGTCATAATTGAAAGAATCCATAAAGAATTTCATGAACCCTAGGTGAAATTGAGAAGAATATGGATTTTAAAACTTGAAATCAATTGAGCTCCATGGATGAAAAGGATCTATAAATGAATATCTACATACCTGGAGTGAAATCCCTTCCTTAAATCCGGAATTAAGAGCTTGGATTGAGGAACCCTAAAAAATTAGACCTTGATCTTGTCTTGGGAAAAGAATCTAGGGAGAGAATAATGTTTTGGACGGCGAAAGGCGACAAAAGGCGAGGCCAGCAGCGAGGCACTCGCCTTTTTGAATTGAGGCGCCAATTTATACCAAAACCTTAAAATATTTAATTGCATATATAAATATCCACAATCTCAATAGCAATAACCAAATCTTTTGTTGGTCCTTGTATACCATAATTTCATCCAATATGCTATTTGCTAGCATCCGACACCATTGAAATCACTATTTATGGACAAATAAATACTATATTAATTAGCATAAAATTAAATTGAGTAGGACAAAAATAAATATAAAGGATTAGATTTTTTTCTTTTAAAAAAAAGGCAAATTGCAGTCTTAAAAAATAAATAAATAGAACATTAAACAATCAAACAGAGCATTAAAAGAGAGTGTTGTGCTCTCAAAGAAAATTTAAAAACAGAGCATTAGCTTAGTGAGTCCCGAAGAGAAGAAGAGAAGAAGAGGAGAAGAAGAAATGAAGAAGTGGAGGATCAGAAATAAGAAAGAAGAACTGAAGAAGAAACAAGAAGCTT
This sequence comes from Solanum aculeatissimum, assembly GCA_038996855.1. Classification (NCBI taxonomy): domain Eukaryota; kingdom Viridiplantae; phylum Streptophyta; class Magnoliopsida; order Solanales; family Solanaceae; genus Solanum; species Solanum aculeatissimum. Next base: position 25,601 of record JBCEWC010003368.1, read on the forward strand.
ACCTGGTGACTGGTGAGAAAGAGACGCGAGTTGGACTGCTGGAGAAGAGGAGAGAAAAGAGAGTCGTGGAAGGCAAAAACTCAAAATAAACCATAATATTTTTTTTAATAATTAAATTAGGTCTTTTTTTAAAAAAAATCAAAAAGGCGACGCCTATAGCGCCTTGCCTTGCCTCTCGCATGTCGCCATTTTGTCGCCTCAACTCGCCTTTTTGAATCTCGCCTCGCCATGGCTGTAATAGGCGAAAGGGCATCGCCTCGCCTCACCGTTCGCCAAAGGCGCTCACCTTTGAGAACACTAGGAGAGATTTTTTTGAAGTGGATAAATTGTGAGAGCATGGGTAAATTTGGAAGGTTTAGGTAGTTATAGGTCTTAGGAATAGTTCCAAAAAGACATAGTTTTAATATTAAAAGAGTGGATAAAGTTCAAAATATCCCTGAAGAGTTAACTGACGACAGGTTCTACGGTCCTTAGAATTGTTCACAGGCCGTAAAAGCCCTTCGTGGAAGTTAAGGTAAAAAATCGGGGTCTCTGAAGTTTTCCGCGACCATGGTCTACAGGTCACAAAAACTTCTACTTTCCATAGAAATCCCTCATCCTGTTGAAGTTTCTGAAAACTCAACTCTCTGAATCTTCACTCTACGGAAGGGTCTACGACTCGTGGTTCCTTTCCTGGGCCGTAAAAATTTGTAAAAATCCCCTTGGCCAAAAATCATTCTAAGTGTTGGTGTTCTATAGACCCTTCCATGATCTGTAGATAAACCACGGTCTGTCCTGTTGGCCCGTATAAAAACTCTCGAGGTGTGTTATTTCTAGATCCTTTTCTACGATCCTATTCTATGACCCGTAAGTCCTTATACAACCCATAGATGGTCTTGTCAAAGCACCTGAAATCCAAAATTTTTCTCCAAGGCTCAGGGCCCTTTTCCATGATTGGTTCTACAGCCCATAGGACCTTCTACGGTCCGTACATAGGGCTCGTAGAACCAGTGCATCAGGTCAGATCTGCACTTTCTTTCTTCATTTTGACTTTCCACCTTTCGAGGTATTACTGAGTGTATGGGCAGAGAATATGTTCGTAGGATGGGGCTAAGAGGTTTAATGCCTTTGGATCTGAAGTTTCTTGCAAAGGTTCATGATAATTGACCAGCTCCAAAATGGAAAACTATGATATATGCTTGATATAAACATGAAGACTCGAATCAAAAGAAGGTATTTTAGGTGATCAACCTCAATAAATGATCTTTACCATCAAAATGCAAAAGGCGAAAAATGCCCATCTACAAACTTATTCATTGTTATCTCGACATAAACATATAAGGTCTAGAAAGCATGTTGAAGAGAGAGTTGCAACTAAATTATGCAAAATGAAAGATGGATACGCCAACAAGTGATTGTATCAATTGTGAACATGTAGTGTCTACCAATACTTTATAATTTGGAAGCCTAGGAAGCTCATCCGTCCATCTAAATCAAGATAAGATAGATATGCATGGAAAAAGTAATTTCACAGCCTTGCAACCCATTAGTATAATGTATAAGTGAGAACTCTCTTCACAGCGGATGGACTTATTGAAGACCATATATTTTCATGAGTGTCTTCTAAAATAATTTAATTTAATGGAAGTCAAATTCGATGGGAGGGTTGATGGGCATATTCAGAGGAATCATTTTTTATTGGTTAAATGTGAAAGGCATAGAGAAAGGAGATTATTATGATGAACACGGAAATAGTTGATCATCAAACGAATACCTATGGGAAATGGGAAGGTAAATCATAAAGAATTGCCCCATGATTTTAGCAAAATTTCACCCAAGTTCTGGGGAGTGTTTTTTTTTTTTTTGGATTGATTCTTGAGAGCCATGTAATAATACTCAAGCTTCTTAATGATCCTTTGCATTTAATACTTTCTGAGACAGCTGATATAATTAAATATTGTGCAGAGCAATTTAAATGAGTACAAGGCTTTGCTATTTCTGTGTATTTGGTGCTAACTTCTGTAATTTTGGTAAGAGGCACTGCTTTTAGACTGTTGTTAGTTGTGAAATGAGGAACAACATTTAAATGTTTAGCATGGAGAATTTGCAAGTATGACATACTTATTGATTGTTCTCATGTAAAGAGGACCCTTTTTAGTATCCTTGTGAAGGAGAAATTTACTTTGAATGGAATGAGCTTCAGAAAATTTTGTTTTGCAACTAAAATTTGCATTTTTTTTGGAGTGCTTGTGTTTCAGCGGAGATGTCAGTTTCAACGTGTCTCAATTCTTTATGGTATTGTACTAACAGCAACATAACTCCATTCTATCGTATGACAGTTGTTGATTCTATTACTTAGTCGGCATAGCTTGTACTTACTGCCTAATGGTGTATTACATAACATATACGATTAGCATACCGATAATGGTGTATCACTGTATTGTTTGTCCTCCATAATGAAACTTCTGGGGAATGTGGAAGGTGGGATTCAAGAAAGTAGATGCTAAGCTAGTACTTCTGGAATTTTGGTGCTTTAAATTGTTTGAAACTCTTGCCTGACGTTAATTTTGCATCAGTCCTACTTATTTATTGCATTATACTGATTCATCTATCAGCCAGGTTGGTCATGTTGCTCTCATTTTTGGCCATTTTGTCAATTTTATCACGAAAGTGTGTGCCATGGTTCCTGAAGCTGATGATAAGCTTATCATCACAGGTATGAACTTCCTGACTTAAAAGAAGTCCCTTTGTTAGGCAATAGCACTTTCTGAGATCTGTTGGGGAGAGCAAGAATTAGAGAGAATTAAATTGAATCTTCACAAAATATGCTAAACACCTATTTATAGGTGTGTTTTACTGTAGAAGATAGAGAATTCAGTTAAGACCTTACTCTACAAAGTACAGCGGTGTATTTATTGCATGTTTTACCCATTTATATGGTTGCACATTTATTATACTTTTTGACCCATTAATTAGGCTGGACTGGAACTGCTCAGTGAACATTGTTTGTCCGTTTTTATGAGTTCTTCACGACTACTTGTGGGCATGGTGGTCACTGGTATTTAAGATTATTTTGACAATTCTAATTTGTCCTTTATTTCGCAGACCAATGAACTGTATCAACTGGCTTCAGTGGCATTTTGCCTCCTCGTAGCTTGGGTTGGTTATTCTTCTATTACTTAGCCTTTTGAACTTGTGTAATGAAATATGCATTTGGATCATCTTTTCTCTGCTTTCTGGTTATGCATCATTCCTGCTAAGTGCTGACCCAACCTCTATATCCCCTGGTAGAAAGATTCAGGACTAGGACTTTTGGAGTTGGAGTAAATATTTGTTATGGCCTCCTTAACATGTCTGCAATGTTAGATGTGCTTGTTTTTATCATTTTTGAATTGAAACCTTGTTAGAAAGCTCTTCACAAGGATATGTTCATATTGGCAAGATATTCCTAGTTCAGAATTCTTTAGCTTTTCACAAACAGCTCCTCAACTGCACTGCAGTCGAGAAGAGCTCAGAACAGCTTGTTCATGCTTGATCTGCTTATTCTAAGTCTTTTATTCCAATTTCTTCTTCATGTTTACAAATTGTGGTTTATTGATGTGTTCACTATATAGTCTATATTATCTTAGTTCTTGAATTTTTTACTCAGAGAGGTGAGTGTTGAACTTGGTTCACTTTGTGCATGCTAAGAACTAAATCTTTTACTTGTTTTCTTATCAATAATTTTTTTCTGTTGTTTTTACAATTTCAGTGTAGCGATAAGCTAGGTCTAAGCTTAGAGTTGGGTTCATTTGCTGCTGGAGTAATGATTTCTACAACTGATCTTGCCCAACATACTCTTGAACAAGTAAGACTTCATTATGATATTTGTTTTGCCATTACAAACATAGGGACAAGAAGGAATCATGGTATCAATGTGCATTAGGATATACGAGCAGAAGCCTATCTGATATTTGAATAGAAGTTTCCAACTTCTATTCATTTGATATTGTTGTTGAACATGCATTGAACTACTGATACAAAAGTATACTTCAACTATACGTGGTGAAGATTTGATTCTTATTCCTACCTTCTGAGAACTAATTTTCCCTTTTACTGTCCAAGACATTTGATCTGTGTGTACCCTGATTTCAGGTTGATCACAAACAATCTTCAAATGCTGCTCTTTGTCCAAAGCTTTATTTGTTCTACTTGCTAAATAATTCCAAGCATATTCTATAATTATTTAGCTGAGATGGGAGGGGATAGTGTCGGCTTTTAAACAAAAGAATTAGGGAATCAACATGGAAAGGCTTAGAGAGAAAAAAAAATACTGCAGGGTTGTCAAAGGAAATTATTTTATTAATAACTTAGAGGCTTACATTTATAGCTTTAATTTCTAACTAAAAAGAATAAAAAATATGCTACTAACATATATGCAAATTTAAATAAGAAAGAAAGAGGAAACAAACTACTAAATTCAAGCCACAGAGAACTTTTAGAGATTATGCAGCTGATAAATTAAATTCCTATATAAAAAAAAATCTTTTAGAGATTATGCAGCTAGTTGTTTTATTTTTGAAAATCCTGAGACATTTGCAACACTCTTCCTTGGATCAGAAATTGTATATTGTAGTCTTGGCTGGAATTGACCTCGTGAATAAATGTACCAATTCATCTTTGGTATTGCAAGAGTGGTGTTCATCTTCTGTTGGATTGAAAGAATAAGAAGTTTCTACCTCTCATTTCAAATTATAAAATTTCCGTAGTGGCATCAAACATTCGAGAATACTGCTCTTCAAATGACAATTTAAATATTTTTGTCAGGAAAAGTGAAACATAAGGGAAACTAAGGAATGATTGTCTCAATTCATTGACCAAATACATAAGAATACATTGGTATTTATACACAAGAGAGAATATTCTCTCCTTAATGTAAATCCTACAAATTAATGTGCATAATATTCTACAACTAATGCTACATAATATTCTACA